>CM060199.1:8197818-8227914 GCA_030562195.1 Nipponacmea schrenckii
TTTACATAAAAAAAATGAGATGGGCGTGGCACATCCAGGTAAAATTCCGATTTACCATTTATATGGGTCAGCGAATTACGGCTGCAGTAAATAGCGTTTTTTAAAAAAAGTACTTTGCACACATATACCTCATTGCTTTGGCCAGTTCATTCCAGAAAATCAGATAATTCGGCCTGTCTGTGGCAATTTTTCGACAATAGGAAACCGGTTGATTTTTTTTAATTTTGGAAGCTTATTTCTCGTGACCTTGAATCTTCGTGACCTTGAACTTTAGTAGGTCAAAGGTCATTGACCGTGTCTATCAATTAATACTTTGACATTTGACCTCCGACGTCCACTTCCGGTTTTATAGCTGCCTGGAAACAGCAAAATTCACAACTTTGGACTGCTCTAGAGCGTGACCTAATTAATTTAGAGGTTTATTATTTTCAGATTCTTAAGGCGTTTTTTGTCCACTTTCATGCAATGTATAACAAAAGTTTTTAAAATTAAAATTTAATTTTTGCACTTTTAAAATTAAAGTACATTTTGCCTTTTTGAAATGTATTTGTGCATATCTCGTGATCTTTTAAATGTACAAGCTTCAAATTTGTACCGTGAATATATATTTTAAATGTTATTAGATTTACGCAAAAAAAATGAGATGGGCGTGGCACATCCGGGTAAACTTTCAATTTAGCATTAATATAGATCAGCGAATTACGTCAGTGGGAAATAACGTTTTTCAAAAAGGTACTTTGCACACACATACCCTGTTGCTTTGGCCAGTTTCTTCCAGAAAATTAGATGTTTCGGGCTGTTTGTTGCAATTTTGCAACGTTAGCAAAGTCCCACTCTGTGCCACTTGTGGCTCTAGTTGTGGGACTTTGCTACCGCAAAGTCCCAGTTTGTTTTCGAAATGTCTCTTTTTTTTTTTTTTTTTTTTTTTTTCGAAATTTACACACCTCACACAGCCTAGGCTGCAATAGTTGCAGCAATTTCACAACATCTCCAGACCTTCTGTAGTGGCGACGTTTCTAATGAATGAACATTTGAACATTTTTGCAAAACCGGAAGTGCTGCATTGCAACATACCTAAAAAGTCGGTCAGTGGCTCTAGAAGTCGCAATTTTCAATCGATTTTCTTCGGGTTTGCATTTTTGGAAACGTGAAATAATTTCCAACAAGATAGCAGTTGAAAAATTTCATAATTCGAAAATTCGTAGCACATATTTTTTTGCCGTATTTTGCACATTTTTGCAACTTTGCTATTTTAAGACCGATTGATCTGAAAATTTGGGTGCCTTCAAGTTTCACGAATATAAAAACATTGGCAGAGTCAAAATTTTGGCTTCATTTCCGGTTTCAACGTAAAAAGGGTTTAAACTTCCGGTTGACCTACTTGTGCTGTAATTGATGTATCGCAACAAAATTTATGTCAATCTTAATTAAATTAGAAGACAAAAAAATGAAGAAGAAAAAATCCGAACCGGAAGTGAAACTTTTGCCGCCATCTTGAAATGTTACTTTTTTGTAAAAGTAAAAATGGGGCCTCAGGGTTATGTCTAATTTCTGCGATAATTACATTTCTGGAATCCTCAGTCGATTGCGAAAAAAACATTGGGAGCCGATTTTTGAATTTCGCTTTTGCATTTTTGCAACATCCGGTTGAATTTTTTCGAAGTTTGGGGGCTTATTTCTCGTGACCTTGACCTTTGGTGACCGTGACCTTTAGTAGGTCAAAGGTCATTGACCTTGGCTATCAGTTGATACTTTGACCTTTGACCTCCGACGTCTACTTCCGGTTTTATAGCTGCGCGAAAACAGCAAAATTCGCAACTTTGGGTAGCTCTAAAGCGTGACCTAATAAATTTAGAGGGTTATTTTTTCCAGATTCTAAATGCGCTTTTTGTCCTCTTTCCAATGATATATAACAAAAGTTTGTAAAATGAAAATTGAAGTTTTTGATTTTTGAACATAACAGTACATTTTGCTGTATTTACGTTTGTTTGAAATGTATGTGTGTATATCTCATGATCAATTAAATGTACAAACTTCAAATTTGTACCGTGAATATACATTTTGAATGTGATTAGATTCACGCTAAAAAAAAATGGGATGGGCGTGGCACATCCGGGTAAATTTCGAATTTACGCTTTTCATAGGTCCGCGAATTACGTCTGTAGGAAAAAGTGTTTTCTTTAAAAAGTACTTTGCACACAGCTACCCCATTGCTTTGGTCAGTTCATCCGAGAAAATCAGATGATTCGGACTGTTTGTTGCAATTTCTCGACAATAGCAAACCGGTTGATTTTTTTCTAATTTTGGAAGCTTATTTCTCATGACCTTGACCATTGGTGACCTTGACCTTTAGTAGGTCAAAGGTCATTGACCTTGTCTATCATTTAATACTTTGACATTTGACCTCCGACGTCAACTTCCGGTTTTATAGCTGCCCGAAAACAGCAAAATTCACAACTCTGGACTGCTCTAGAGCGTGACCTAATTAATTTAGAGGGTTATTTTTTCAGATTCTTAAGGGGGTTGACAACCTTATCGTTCGAAGTGTATTTCAATCAAGAAACGTATTAATTTTATATCCATTCTATTTGGCATTAAAAGAAACTCATCTAGTAAAAATTTTAGCTCAATCGCTTCAGTAGTTCGTCTGATATCCGTCCGTGAAGATAATCTATTTATAGAACAAAACGGGGTATTCCTCTATGTAGACGTACAAATTACGTTGTCAGTTGACATTTGTGATTACAACGTCATCGGCTAAATAAACATTCTCTACGTTTGCTGGTCAGTTATTGTTAATATCGGCCCGCGAAGTAAGAGTTTGTGTATCGGGGGAATCCAGAAGTCACGTGATGTCCCATAAATCATTACGTCACATGTAAACAAATAAAATTTTATGATTGGTGGGTGGAAGGGTTTTGACATGTGCTAATCCATTGTTTTAGCACTCCAATTATGTGGATATCGGTGCATATCGATGCCTAAAAGGTGCTTAAAGATTTTTTACAGCATGAAAGACAATCTTTTAACAACATGATCGTTTATTTCGTAAGGTTTACATGTGTTTGCAAAATGTCGAAAAAAAATGCCATTTTTCCAAAAGCATATCTCGCTTACGATTTATCCGATTTTTACAAACTTTGGCTTCAACTAAAGCTTACGATGTCCTCTATAACTTTACGTTGGCTTTTTTTTATAAAATGAATAGTTTTTTAAAAATTCAATTTTTCGTAAATGTACTCGCAAAATTTTGATTTCTATCAATATCTTCAAAACAAAACAAAATTTTCCAAAAAGCCAACGTAATTTTGTAGAGATACATGTAGACTTGCGTTGTGCAAAATTTCAACCTTCTATATTAAATAGCCTAGTAGATATGCTAATTTTAAGGGAATAATTGACGTTTTTTTCGTTCATCTTTCATACCCGATTTCTTAAAGTTGAAATGTCATAAAGAAATAAATTTTATATTTTTGGATAGCTGAAAGTCCCCTCTTTCCATTGATATTTAAATATTTCAGATAGGTGGAAAAGAAGTGGTTGAAATCGTCTATTTTTTGTACATAGGTTTAGGGTTGTCAACCCCCTTAAGGCGCTTTTTGTCCAATTTCCAGCAATGAATAACAAAAGTTTTTAAAATGAAAATTTAATTTTTGCACTTTTAAATTAAAATACATTTTGCTTTTTTGAAATGTATTTGTGGATATCTCGTGATCTATTAGACGTTCAAGCTTCAAATTTGTACCGTTAATATACATTTCAAATGTGATTAGATTTACGCCAAAATAAATGAGATGGGCGTGGCACATCCGGGTAAACTTACAATTTTTCATTTATATCGGTCAGCGCTATACGTCTGTAGGAAATAACGTTTTTCAAAAAGGTACTTTGCACACAGATACCCTGTTGTTTTGGCCAGTTTCTTCCAGAATATCAGATGTTTCGGCCTGTTTGTTGCAATTTGGCAACGTTAGCAAAGTCCCACTCTGTGCCACGTGTGGCTCTAGTTGTGGGACTTTGCTACCGCAAAGTCCCAGTTTGTTATCGGTTTGTCAATTCTTTTTTTTTTTTTTTTTTTTTTTTCGAAATTTACACAGGGCACACAGCCTAGGCTGCAAGAGTTGCAGCAATTTCACAACTTCTCTACACCTTCTGTCGTGGCGACGTTTCTATTAAATATAAATTGGAACATTTTTGCAAAACCGGAAGTGCTGCATTACAACATACCTAAAAAGTCGGTCAGTGGCTCTAGAAGTCGCAATTTTCAATCGATTTTCGTCGGGTTTGCATTTTTGGAAACTTGAAATAATTTCCAACAAGATAGCAATTTCAAAATTTCAAAATTCGAAAATTCGTAGCACACATTTTTTTGCCGTATTTTGCACATTTTTGCAACTTTGTTATTTAAAGACCGATTTATCTTAAAAAAATTGAGTATATGTAGCCCATGGAATGATTTCCAAAAAGTAGGTCAAAATTTTTGCGTCACTTCCGGTTTTTGCGAAAAATAGAGTTTTACGTCCGGTTGAATAACTTCCGGTTTTATTAATGTATGAGATTCAAACTTGTATCATCGGGTAGCCATTAGCCATACAAAAAAGCGAAGAAAATAAAATCAAGGCCGCATGCGCAACTTTCGCCGCCATTTTGATTTTTCTGAAATTGCGCGAATTTAATTCAGACATTATGGCTTATCCGATTGAGATGATTTTGGTGTCAAATGAAAGAACATAAAAATTGCAAAAAAACATTGGAAGTCGATTTTTGAATTTCGCTTTTGCATTTTTGCAATATCCGGTTGAATTTTTTCAAAGTTTGGGGGCTTATTTCTCGTGACCTTGACCTTTGGTGACCATGACCTTTAGTAGGTCAAAGGTCATTGACCTTGGCTATCAGTTGATACTTTGAACTTTGACCTCCGACGTCTACTTCCGGTTTTATAGCTGCCCGAAAACAGCAAAATTCGCAACTTTGGGCTGCTCTAGAGCGTGACCTAATTAATTTAGAGTGTTAATTTTTTCAGATTCTTTGATTGTTTTTTGTCCTCTTTCCAACGATATATAACAAAAGTTTGTAAAATGAAAATTGAATTTTTTGATTTTTGCAAAGAAAAGTACATTTTGCCGTATTTTCGCTTGCTTGAAATGTATGTGTGTATATCTCGTGATCTATTAGCTGTACAAGCTTCAAATTTTTACTGTGAATATACATTTTGAATATGATTAGATTCCCCTCCAAAAAAACGAGATGGGCGTGGCACATCCGGGTGAACTTCAAATTTACCATTTATATCGGTCAGCGAATTACGGCTGCAGTAAATAACGTTTTTCAAAAAAGTAACTTGCATACATATATCTCATTACTTTGGCCAGTTTATCCCAAAAAATCAAATGTTTCTGCCTGTTTGTTGCAATTTTGCGATATTTGCAAAAAATCAGTTTTTTTTTTAGTTTGGGGGCTTATTTCTAGTGACTTTGACCTTTGGTGACCTTGACCTTTACAAGGTCATTGGTCACTGACTTTAGCTATCAGTTGACAATTTGGCATTAGACTTCTGACGTCTATTTCCGGTTTTATAGCTGCTCGAAAGCAGCAAAATTTGCAACGTTGGACTGCTCTAGAGCGTGACCTAATTAATTTAGAGGGTTATTTTTTTCACATTCCCAAGGCGCCTTTTGTCCTCTTTCCAGCGATGCACAACAAAAGTTTTTAAAATGAAAATTTAATTTTTGGACTTTTAAAATTAAAGTACATTTTGCTTTTTTGAAACGTATTTGTGTATATCTCGTGATCTATTAGATGTACAAGCTTCAAATTTGTACCATGAATATATATTTTATATGAGATTAGATTTACGCAAAAGTAAATTAGATGGGCGTGGCACATTCGGGTAAACTTCCAATTTACCAGTTATATCGGTCAGCGCTTTACATCTGTAGGAAATAACATTTTTCCAAAAAATTCTTTGCACACAGATACCTCGTTGCTTTGGCCAGTTTCTCCCAGAAAATCAGATGTTTCGGCCTGTTTGTTGCAATTTTGCAACGTTAGCAAAGTCCCACTCTGTGCCACGTGTGGCTCTAGTTTTTTTTTTTTTTTCGAAATTTACACAGGGCACACAGCATAGGCTGCAATAGTTGCAGCAATTTCACAACTTCACTACACCTTCTGTTGTGGCGAAGTTTCTATTAAATATAAATTGGAACATTTTTGCAAAACCGGAAGTGCTGCATTGCAACATGCCTAAAAAGTCGGTCAGTAGCTCTAGAAGTCGCATTTTTTGATCGATTTTTTTCGTGCTTGCATTTTTGAAAACTTGAAAGAATTTCCAACAAGATAGCAGTTACAAAATTTCGAAATTCGAAAATTCATAGCACACATTTTTTTGCCGTATTTTGCACATTTTTGCAACTTTGCTATTTTTAGACCGATTGATCTGAAAATTTGGGTGCCTTCAAGTGTCACGAATATGAAAACATTGGCAGAGTCAAAATTTTTGCTTCATTTCCGATGTCAACGTAAAACGGGTTTAAACTTCCGGTTGACCTACTTGTGCTGTAATATATGTATCGCAACAAAATTTATGTCAATCCTAATTAAATTAGAAGACAAAAAAACGAAGCAGAAAAAATCCGGACCGGAAGTGAACCATTAGCCGCCATCTTGAAATGTCACTTTTTTGTAAAACTCAAAATGGGGCCTCTACGGTAAGAGCGATTTGTGTGATATTTATATTTCTGGAAAGCTTAGTCGATTGCGATCAAAATGTTGGAAATCGATTTTTGAATTTTGCTTTTGCTTTTTTGCAACATCCGGTTGAATTTTTTCGAAGTTTGAGGGCATATTTCTCGTGACCTTGACCTTTGGTGACCATGACCTTTAGTAGGTCAAAGGTCATTGACCTTGGCTATCAGTTGATACTTTGATCTTTGACCTCCGACGTCTACTTCCGGTTTTATAGCTGCCCGAAAACAGCAAAATTCGCAACTTTGGGCTGCTCCAGAGCGTGACCTAATTAATTTAGAGTGTTAATTTTTTCAGATTTTTAGATTGTTTTTTGTCCTCTTTCCAACGATATATAACAAAAGTTTGTAAAATGAAAATTGAATTTTTTGATTTTTGCAAAGAAAAGTACATTTTGCCGTATTTTCGCTTCCTTGAAATGTATCTGTGTATATCTCGTGATCTATTAGCTGTACAAGCTTCAAATTTTTACTGTGAATATACATTTTAAATATGATTAGATTCCCCTCCAAAAAAACGAAATGGGCGTGGCACATCCGGGTGAACTTCAAATTTACCATTTATATCGGTCAGCGAATTACGGCTGCAGTAAATAACGTTTTTCAAAAAAGTACCTTGCATACATATATCTAATTACTTTGGCCGGTTTATCCCAAAAAATCAAATGTTTCTACCTGTTTGTTGCAATTTTGCGACATTTGCAAAAAATCAGTTTTTTTTTTAGTTTGGGGGCTTGTTTCTAGTGACTTTGACCTTTGGTGACCTTCACCTTTACAAGGTCATTGGTCACTGACTTTAGCTATCAGTTGACAATTTGGCATTAGACTTCTGACGTCTATTTCCGGTTTTATAGCTGCTCGAAAGTAGCAAAATTTGCAAAGTTGGACTGCTCTAGAGCGTGACCTAATTAATTTAGAGGGTTATTTTTTTCACATTCCGAAGGCGCCTTTTGTCCTCTTTCCAGCGATGCACAACAAAAGTTTTTAAAATGAAAATTTAATTTTTGGACTTTTAAAATTAAAGTACATTTTGCTTTTTTGAAACGTATTTGTGTATATCTCGTGATCTATTAGATGTACAAGCTTCAAATTTGTACCATGAATATATATTTTGTATGAGATTAGATTTACGCAAAAGTAAATTAGATGGGCGTGGCACATACGGGTAAACTTCCAATTTACCAGTTATATCGGTCAGCGCTTTACATCTGTAGGAAATAACATTTTTCCAAAAAATTCTTTGCACACAGATACCTCGTTGCTTTGGCCAGTTTCTCCCAGAAAATCAGATGTTTCGGCCTGTTTGTTGCAATTTTGCAACGTTAGCAAAGTCCCACTCTGTACCACGTGTGGCTCTAGTTTTGTTTTTGTTTTGGGGCTTATAGACCTTGACCTTTGGTGGCCTTTACAAATTGACATTTGACCTCCGACGTCTACTTCCGGTTTTATATCTGCCCGAAAATTCACAACTTTGGACTGCTCTAGAGCGTGACTTAATTAATTTAGAGGGTTATTTTTTTCAGATTCTTAAGGCGCTTTTTGTCTACTTTCTAACGATGTATAACAAAAGTTTTTAAAATTTAGTTTTTGCACTTTTAAAATTAAAGTACATTTTGCGTTTTTGAAATGTATGTGTGTAAATCTCGTGATCTATTAGATGTACAAGCTTCAAATTTGTACTGTGAGTAAACATTTTGAATGTGATTAGATTCAAGTCCAAAAAAATGAGATGGGCGTTGCACATCCGGGTAAATTTGCAATTTTTTCATTTATATGGGTCAGCAGGAAATGACGTTTTTCAAAAAAATATTTTGCACGCAGATACCTCGTTACTTTGGCCAGTTTACCCTACAAAATCAAATGTTTCGGCCTGTTTGTTGCAATTTTGCGACGATAACAAAGTCCCACTCTGTGCCATAATTGGCTCTAGTTGTGGGACTTTGCTACTTTTTTTTTCTTTTTCGAAATTTACACACCTCGGCCTAGGCTGCAATAGCTGGAGCAATTTCACAACATCTCCAGACCTTCTGTAGTGGCGACGTTTCTAATGAATAAACATTTGAACATTTTTGCAAAACCGGAAGTGCTGCATTGCAACATGTCTAAAAAGTCGGTCAGTGGCTCTAGAAGTCGCAATTTTTGATCAATTTTCTTCGGGTTTGCATTTTTGAAAACTTGAAACAATTTCCAACAAGATAGCATTTTAAAAATTTCAAATTCTGAAATTCATAGCACACATTTTTTTGCCGTATTTTGCACATTTTTGCAACTTTGCTATTTTAAGACCGATTGATCTGAAAATTTGGGTGCCTTCAAGAATATAAAAACATTGGCAGAGTCAAAATGTTTGCTTCATTTTCGGTTTCAACGTAAAAAAGGTTTAAACTGCCGGTTGACCTACTTGTGCTGTAATTAATGTATCGCAACAAAATTTATGTCAATCTTAATTAAATTAGAAGACAAAAAAACGAAGAAGAAAAAATCCGAATCGGAAGTGAAACTTTGACCGCCATCTTGAAATGTAACGTTTTTGTAAAACTAAAAATGGGGCCTCAGGGTTATGTCTAATCTTTGCGATAATTACATTTCTGGAAACCTCAGTCGATTGCGAAAAAAACTTTATTATTATTATTATTAATTAATATAGAACTAAGAACAAAATTTTCAAATATTAAAAAGCGCAATTTTGATCAAAATATCAAGTGTTCTACACCATTGGAAATAATAAATTATGCATAATAAGGACATGAAAGAAATTTTGACGTATGTAAATTAGGTCACGTTAGAGAGCTCTTCAAAGTTAAAAATTGCGATTTTCAAATGGCTGTAAAACAGGAAGTTGACATTGCACAACAAAAATGAAGACACCAATGGTGTAGGTCTCGACAAGGGCAACAACTTTTGTGCAGGTCACATGGTCACCAAAGGTCAAGGTCAAGATATATGAACGTTGGAAAATTAGGCACATAGTGAATAAAAGAACCGGAAATGAAAGGAAAGCTAAATCGAAATTCAAAATTCGGCTGGCTTAGATTTGTTAGCAATCGATTGAAGATTACATAGACATCAAAATTATAATTGTCCGATTAACCCCTGAGGTCCAATTTTCGTTTTACAAATGTAAGTGGTTTAATGATGGCGTCTGACCTGTAACTTCCGGTTTAATTTTTGTTAATTATAAAATTATTATGGGTTAATGGTAACTAATTTCAAATATCTTTAGAATTCCGGAAGTGAAAATTCGAAGTTTAGAGACGTATGACGTCAAAACCGGAAGTGATGTCGATATTTTGAAAACAGACTTTTCTTGACAAGAAAAATATCTATCTAACTGCAAATTTTTATTTCGATCTATCAAAATTGCAGAAGTTAGAAAAAGTGTTAAATTTAAAAATTCAAAAGTCAGCAACAAAAGTAAAAAATTTAAAAATTTTTAAACTGCTATTTTGTGAAACTAAGTTATAAGTAGTAAATAAAAAAAGTCCGAGTCAGATTGGATAAAAAAACGAGCCACGAGTTAGCCAACAAAATTAAAATTTGTGACGTTCTACGTTCCGGTAAAACGAAAATGCGTCATTTTACATTTAAACAACAACCTGTATATTACAGCTACTGCAATAGCCGCCCTATTGTTTATTGTTTTAAAACATTTGGTTACAGTCAACTTGTTTAGCATTACACTTCCGAAGGTGGTACTCATTCATTGACCATGTTTATATCAGTAAAAACATTTCGTCACATAATGTTTATATTTCACACTTACCTGTATATTATAGCTACTGCGAGACTATACAAATAACCATACGATAATGTTATATTAGATTGATATTAATCTACCCTTAAGATTTTATAAAACTATTTTCCACCTCTTTATGTCGAAGCTTTTTTCACCATTATTATGTACAATTTAACATTTTTGATTGACATTTCTGGAGTGTATGTATAAAGTTGAGTTTGTATTAGATACCAAAAGTTCTTGTTAATTGCCTGTAAATATTTTTTTTTGACTTTAAAACATCGAAACTAAAATGTTTTTTTTCTTTCCACGTTTACTATCCTTTTTTCTCTTTCCATCTTTTCCTTTTCCTGTGTTCTTTCCCTTTCTATTGTCAGTTTTGGTATCGAAAAAGTTATATTCTTTACTTTCAGAAAATGTTTAAAGGGTATTTCTTCAAACTGCTGATACACAAAAAACAAACATTAAATAACATTTTTTCACCATTTAACATTTTTGATTGACATTTCTGGAGTGTATGTATAAAGTTGAGTTTGTATTAGATACCAAAAGTTCTTGTTAATTGCCGGTAAATATTTTTTTTTAACTTTAAAACATCGAAACTAAAATGTTAAAAGTTTCAAAAGGTCCGAAATCCATGGAATAACGGATCGCTGCCACGCTCGGAACTGTTGACAGTTCTAGTCTGTCATCGTCTTTTACCAACGATAAATGTAGAACAAATTCACCCGACATCATTCAATTATGAATAGACGATATTATCGGGATAACAATTGAGAAATTTTTGTTTTATTTGTCCAAGCAACTCGAAGATTACTCAACACGATATATCCACGAATATTAATAGGTCATAATAAAATAACAATGCTTTGAAACAAATGGATGTTTTATTAAACCAAAGAATTATCCCGAGTATTTCAAACCTGTGACTGTTCACATACATTGAAAAATATGTCACAAACCTGTAAACATTAACAATTTTCGTTTTTAGTATTTTAAAATTTTGTCTAAGGAAGTGGGCGTTAATTATCAGCTACCCTTTTTTCTGTTTCTTCCCCCTTTTACCACCCTTTTTTTTCTTTCCACCTTTACCACCCTTTTTTTTCTTTCCACCTTTACCACCCTTTTTTTTCTTTCCACGTTTACTATCCTTTTTTCTCTTTCCATGTTTTCCTTTTCCTGTGTTCTTTCCTTTTCTTTTGTCAGTTTTGGTATCGAAAAAGTTATAGTCTTTACTTTCTGAAAATGTTTAAAGGGTATTTCTTCAAACTGATGATACACAAAAAACAAACATTAAATAACATAATGAATAAAATATCATGGAAACGGAACACTTGAATAAAAAACCAGGCTATTCCATTGGGCGATTCCGATGAAATGTCAACTCTGAGGGTGATTTTGAAACCAGGTCTAATCATATCTTATTTGGTACCGTTAAAAAGCCCAATTCTCCTAGTTTACTTATTTAAGTATATTTATTGAAGTTAACCGTGTCCCAATGAAATATTGGAGTTTGAAGTAACACGCTTGAAACATTTGAAAATTTTGGTTTTGAAAGATATGTTTGAATTTGTTTCGATATTTCGAAAAAGCTTTTCTTAAATACCACAAATCATTTTTTAGCAATTTTGTAAAACCATATGCTTTTAATACAGTTACTAATCTGGTTCTAGTTTGGTGTTTTTCATAGATTTTATCTTTAAACTCTGCATTACCCGAGATTCTATGTCAGTCTGTTACCATGCATTTAAAGAAGTTATTTTTACTTATGGCAAATTCTATTCATATTGATGTGATGCATTTTTTCTCTGTCTCTAACAAATAAAGATTTCAAATAATGTTAGTTTACTGTTAAACCCAACTTTTGTAACTCTCAAATAGGCGGTAACAGACTGACACATTTGGTAACAGACTGACAGTAACAGACTGACACATCATTTGCACTGAATTGTGGGTAATTTTTGTCATGTGACAGGAAGTTGAAAGGTTACATGAGCCCTGTAGTTGGGATTATTGGGATACTGACGTAACCAAAAGTAGTCAAAATGATTCAGTTGAAAGTTGCATTAATCTGTTAAAAGATTCTCTACCCCAATTTCTCAGGCATACCTATATTAAAAGGCAACAAGCTGATTATTTCAAATATAAGCGTCAAAATCTATTTGATACAGAAGTTGTAATTCAATTAGATTTTAGTGAAAACTATGCTTGTGTGGAGCAAAATGAGATTCAGTCTGCCCACTGGACTCACAAGCAGGTCACCATATTTACAGCTGTTGTCTGGTATCGTTCCCATGATAAAATAATAACTGATTCCTATGCTTACGTTACAGATTATTTACATCATGATAAGTATTCTGTTCATGTGTTTATTCAAAATCTGATTGCAAAATTGAAGGCCAAAACAAAAGTAGAAATCATTCACTTTTTCTCAGATGGAGCTGCCAGTCAGTTCAAACAAAAGTACAATTTTTGCAATTTGAAATACCTTGAAGATTTTAATGTCTCATGGCATTTTTTTGCTACATCTCACGGGAAAGGAGCTGTAGATGGAGTTGGTGGGGAGATAAAGCGAAAGGCATGGTTGAAGGTATTAAGTACCAACACGAAAATACAAAATGCCAAAGATTTTGTAAATGTAGTTAGTTGTTTGGAGGATAAGATTAATTTAGTTTATATCGAATCTAATATCATTGAAGAGTGCAAGTCTCATCTTGATAAGCGTTGGGACAGTTGCATTGGCATTGTAGGTACTCAAAAGCTACATAGCATAAAAGTACTAGACACTAACCATGTAATATATGCCAACTATTCCTATTGTAATAATTGGACAGAACATTATTTTTTTGACCCTACTGACGAAAAACAAGTAGTTATAGAAATTGAGTCCTACTATGCTGTGTATTTCGATGATAGATTTTATATAGGACGGGTACTAACACACAACAATAAATCAAACAATGTAACCATGAAATTCCTGCAAGAACATTTTCAAGAGCAGTACAAATGGCCAACATCAGCATTACATTTTACTTTAATGAATTAAATCATTGTTCCTTTATTTGTTATTTAAAATTGCTGGTTATAGGATTAAAACATATTTATGGACAATTTCTTTTTATTTCAACAGTATAACTATTATAAAATCAGAACAGTCAGTCTGTTACATTACTCGTCAGTCTGTTACTTGATCATTTCTGTCAATGAAATTCTTAATACCAAGTATTTGTTAACAAAATTGTTTTTAAACAATAATTTGATAGTTCTACTACCAAACTTAATTCAAATCATAATCATTGAATGTATAAGTTCACAGAAACTTGAAACTAAACAGCTTACCCGTCCAACATTGGTTGCAAAAGTGTCAGTCTGTTACCTGACCTTTAGGAAATTACAATTCATAGACATTTCAATGCAGAATCAAAATTTTTGTTTCAAATTATTGTTGAAAAAACTATCTGTTATATTTCAAATTTTCATTAAAAATGACAAAAAACTGATATTTTGAGGCTAAATTGTAGGTTGATAAATCCTCTAACGTGTCAGTCTGTTACCTCTGGAATCGCCCCATTAGTGTCTCGGTGAATTGATATATTGGGATCTCTTAAATATTATACTGCATCATTCAATTTAATTCCCTTCCTTTCCATTCGTATTTTGATGATGGTTTGGGTTCAATAGGTAAAACCATCTTTTCCCAAAATATATATTATAATCCTAAACGAAGAAAGATACAAGGTTGTTTTAAAATATATTGTTTTATGCTTACTCAATATAGCAGGTTTTGTCCACGACAAATCTTCAAATCTTTTATCATATTCCATCTGATTGGCGCCGTAATGATGTCCTGTAACAATACCAAATGGTGTTTTATTCAACATAAACATAGCCAATATGAGGTCAAAAAAGACATTGAAGAACCTAGTTTTGATCCTATTAAGATCTTGGTATTTACAAGATGTACTAATGATACTGTTTGGTACTGTATCCGCGGTGTCATGGTTTCTCTGACACACTCCGACAAGACATTTGAGACGTGATATTCGCAAATTTAAAAGCACGTTTTTATCACACTGGCTGACACATTTTAATAGTAAATTTGAAAATGCAGTCGCCGACAAAATCTCAACTCACAAGTAAAATCAATAAAAAAAGAAAACATGACACGCTTACTTTTATTCCCGTTAAAACTCGCCACACTGGGATAGCTAAATATTTTCAAAAGACATACGATAGATGTTGAAAATGATTTATTTGTTGTTTTGTTTCTTCATACGTAATAAAACATTCTAATGTTTCATTGCAGCCAGCTGTCAGCGTGATAAAAACGTGCTTTTCAATTTGCGAATATCAAGTCTCAAATGTCTTGTCGGAGTGTGTCATAGAAAACCATGACACCGCTGTATCCGATACCCTGAGATAGAGGTAAAAGCAACAAACCAGAACCTCAGAGGGTGGGTTTCAAAAGCCTACCGCCAACCGCTGCCAACCGGCCTACCGGTAAAATTGGTATTGTTAAATGTAAGGATCGTAGATTTTCATACAATAAAACGAAACTATTTAATTTGACGGAATTTTTGTTGACGTCAAAATTATGGAATCAAAATTATCTTAAGAATGAAACGAAATAAATAACTTTTTATTTTCGTGTTCAGCGATTTCTTTCTTTTTCCAAGTGCTGTAAGTGTGCTTCCAGTCTTGGTGAAGCGTTTTATCAACTAAATATACTGCTGATTTGGTTGGATTAACAGGAGGAGCATTCGCAGAATTATTATAGTCTACGTCAAGGATTAACTTTGAAAAAATTCTAAAAGGTGGAAGAAGCCTTGTTGATCATCCATGATGCCGACGACGTTAAATAAATAAATTAAGGGAAGTAACTCTGAAACAAACGACCTTCCTGTCGTGATCATTTAAAAAAGATTTAAGGGTACTTTTACGGTTAATTGTGTGTCCCGTTTGAATACAAATTAGACTAGAGCCACACGTGGCACAGAGTGGGACTTTGCTAACGTTGCAAAATTGCAACAAACAGGCCGAAACATCTGATTTTCTGGGAGAAACTGGCCAAAGCAACGAGGTATCTGTGTGCAAAGAATTTTTTGGAAAAACGTTATTTCCTACAGATGTAAAGCGCTGACCGATATAACTGGTAAATTGGAAGTTTACCCATATGTGCCACGCCCATCTAAGTTACTTTTGCGTAAATCTAATCTCATACAAAATATATATTCATGGTACAAATTTGAAGCTTGTACATCTAATAGATCACGAGATATACACAAATACGTTTCAAAAAAGCAAAATGAACTTTAATTTTAAAAGTCCAAAAATAAAATTTTCATCTTCAAAACTTTTGTTGTGCATCGCTGGAAAGAGGACAAAAGGCGCCTTTGGAATGTGAAAAAAATAATCCTCTAAATTAATTAGGTCACGCTCTAGAGCAGTCCAACGTTGCAAATTTTGCTGCTTTCGAGCAGCTATAAAACCGGAAATAGACGTCAGAAGTCTTATGCCAAATTGTCAACTGATAGCTAAAGTCAGTGACCAATGACCTTGTAAAGGTCAAGGTCACCAAAGGTCAAAGTCACCAGAAATAAGCCCCCAAACTAAAAAAAAACTGATTTTTTACAAATGTCGCAAAATTGCAACACACAGGCAGAAACATTTGATTTTTTGGGATAAACTGGCCAAAGTAATGAGATATAATATGTATGCAAGGTAATTTTTTGAAAAACGTTATTTACTGCAGCCGTAATTCGCTGACCGATATAAATAGTAAATTTGAAGTTCACCCGGATGTGCCACGCCCATCTCGTTTTTTTGGAGGGGAATCTAATCATATTCAAAATGTATATTCACAGCTTAATATTTTTGACATTAAAACCAGGCATAATTTTAATTCGTATAAATTTATGTATAAAATTCTGAACAACTTGTCTCCTTCCTACCTTTCAAGCCTCTTTAGCTATAAACAGACGCCTTATTCTAGCATAAATTCAAAACTTGTGGTGCAAAAACCACGAATCAATTTGATTAAACAAAGTATTAAATACAAAGGATCAATTTTATGGAATGGTCTAGACGAAAATATTAAATCAGCATCAGATTTTAAGACTTTTCGAAGGATGATTCTTGGTAATCTTTCATTAACATAAGCATACTTCCTGTTACACGGGTATTCTTTTCACCAACTATAGGATTACTTGCTGATGGCTATCTTAACAATTGTGTTTCTCCATGATTTAATGATTTAAGTAATTTATTAATTTTATTTTTCCCTTTCCCACAGGTATATCACCACCAACAATTCTATTTTGGCCTATCTTGAACCATTTTGAAAATCTAAATTACTACTGTCGGGGGATGAGTAAACATCCTTAAAGCTGGTCTTGAGCATGGACAAATCCTACCTCCCCCTCCATAGAAAATAAGAACATAAAATGGAGTAGGGTTGGGTAGCCCGCTCGCAGCACATGCACTGACGCTTTGGCAATTCTTTTTTCTTTTTTTTTTTCTTTCTTTTTTTTTTTTTTTATATGTATGTTTTGATGTCTGATCGTCTCATGCAGATGTACTTGTCTATCCCTTGGTTTTTGTGGTCATGTACTTGATCGCAGAATGATGAATCTGTCCATTTTATACACATGTACTTGTGTATTTTAAAACTAATTGTACATTGAAATGATATATGGTTTTTGCTGTCATGTACTTGATCACCGGAAGATAAATCTGTCCATTATTTACACATGTAATTGTGTATTTGAAAATAAATTGTACGTTGAAATAATACGTGATTTTTTGCGGTCGTGTACATGGCCGCGGGAACTATATATTACATCCATTTTATAAACAAATTGTAGGTTGAAAATCTGTCCATTCATGCACATGTACTTGTGCATTTTTAAACAAATTGTACGTGGAGTATTGTATATTTATTTGTGGTCATGTACTTGATCGCCGGAACATATATCTCTGTCCATTTGATACACATGTACTTGTGTATTTTTAGTATTTCAGACGAATTGTATATTGACATATTATGTATTTTCGATTTTATTTTCTTTTTTTTTTTTTTCTTTTATTTTTTTTTTTTTTTTTTTTTCCAATGTATTGCCCCATGGGCTGAATGTGAGACAGGACCATGTCCTTGTGTATTGGGCCTAATTCTGACCCATGTAAAATAAAGAGTTTATTATTATTATTATTATTATTATTATTATTATTATTATAAAATTTGAAGCTTGTACAGCTAATAGATCACGAGATATACACACATACATTTCAAACAAGCCAAAATACGGCAAAATGTACTTTTTTTGCAAAAATCAAAAACTTCAATTTTCATTTTACAAACTTTTGTTATATATCGTTGGAAAGAGGACAAAAAACAATCTAAGAATCTGAAAAAATTAACACTCTAAATTAATTAGGTCACGCTCTAGAGCAGCCCAAAGTTGCGAATTTTGCTGTTTTCGGGCAGCTATAAAACCGGAAGTAGACGTCGGAGGTCAAAGTTCAAAGTATCAACTGATAGCCAAGGTCAATGAACTTTGACCAACTAAAGGTCAAGGTCGTCAAAGGTCAAGGTCACGAGAAATAAGCCCCCAAACTTCGAAAAAATTCAACCGGATGTTGCAAAAAAGCAAAAACAAAATTCAAAAATCGATTTCCAACATTTTGATCGCAATCGACTAAGCTTTCCAGAAATATAAACATCACACAAATCGCTCTTACCGTAGAGGCCCCATTTTGAGTTTTACAAAAAAGTGACATTTCAAGATGGCGGCCAAAGTTTTACTTCCGGTCTGGATTTGTTTTTTAAATCGGCCAGTTTTTTTAAAAAGATATTGTTCAACACAAGTTTTAATGACCCGTGACAATTAGACCGGAAGTAGACCGAAAATCAGAGATTTCAACTTTGAACCCTTTTTGAGCTTAAACCGGAAGTGACGCAAAATATTTGACAATGTCATTTTGTTCAGATTTATAGTCTCTCTTAGCACCTAAAATTGGAACTTAATCGGACAGAAATTTAAAAAATGGTAAAAAAATTCGAAAAATTTCGAAAACAAACTGGGACTTTGCTGAAAGCAAAGTCCCACAATTATTGCTTTTTTGGCATGAATTGTATCAGTTAATGTGAAGAATAACATCGCTGAACACGAAAAGAAAAAATTTATTTTTTTCGTTTCATTTTTAAAATACATGTAATTTTGATTCCATAATTTTGACGTCAACAAAAGTTCCGTCAAATTGAATAGTTTCTTTTTATTGTATGAAAATCTACGATCCTTAAATTTAACAATATCTATTTTGGCGCATTTTTTTCCTTCCAATAGGCCGGTTGGCAGCGGTTGGCGGTAGGCTTTTGAAACCCACCCAACCTCAGACCATCCCCATTTGTTCTTTTCTGATATTTGTCGCCTCCATCGCAATTGTAATCTAACACAAACACAAAAAAAGGAACTGAAATCAAATATTTATCAGATTGACGTTAGACTTACCTGTTTTATAAACTTTAAAAACTTTTCCGATCCCACCACACTTAAATACCACATTTCCTGCACACGGTACAGAACAGGGTGATTTGGTTGGAGCAAAATAACCGTTACCATTGTTGATACACTTGCACTGATTTCCATTCTAAAGAAAAAATTGTATAGAAACTTTCATTATAATAGCAAGACTGGGATATTCCATATATTATGATGCAGGTAGAATGTTGATAAAATGTAGGTAAAGTAAAATTTAGATTTCTCGAAAATTTTTTGTTTTTGTACTGCATATTAAAGCGAAATTAACTTGAATAATGACACAATGCCAAATATTTGCTTCGTACTTATATCTTGACGTCAGTTTTGTTAATGAATTTTTTTGATTGGATTGCATCCTAGCGAATACAACCAAGCAATGTCTTCGACAGAAAGTCTGTGACCACAAAAGCAAAGCCATAACATTTATAGCCTTTGTGTTGAGTGGTCTTATTGGCTGCATTTTGTCGCGTACAATCCTATCTTATCACTGCATTCCGTGACACGAGAATAGTAGCTATAGTGCAATCAAGGTATAAGTGCGAAATTCGTAATAGCTTGAGATTGCGAAGAGGTGCTATTACTTGTGCTATTTCCCTGTGACTAAATGCATTGAGCTGTTTTGTTAATTGCCTGCTTACCAAACAACTGAGACCCAAATTACCAAGTGACCAAGTTACAATCTGTATAGTGTGAACAGGAATTTTTTCAATGAGTTTGGTTGTGATAATATTTTGTGATAACAATAGATATTAATCTTTTCTATTTATGACGCATATTAAGATTTCTTAAACCCCAAAAAGCAAGATTTTATATTAGCATACAACTTATGGAAGGGCATTAGTGCATAAAGGCTATGCTATGCAGAAATGTCTAATTCACTATTTTAATGTAGATAACACAGATATTTTGTGAAATAACAAAAAATGGATAAGTTGTAGGACAAATATCTGTATTATCTTCTACATAACATCTGTATAGCATACCCAGCTAGCAAAACATGTGGGCCCCATTAAAACCCCATTTGGGTCCAACGCGGGCTATCTGTTCCTAAATCAGTGTTTGGACGTATACATTATGTATATATCCAAACGTTGCTTTAGGAACATGATCTAGGATATGAACCCTTAGATCTTCAGATCGTGTAGTTATCTAAAATAGAATACATTCCATGTGCATTTTATATTATGTTTATGTGTGAGAAGTGTAGCCCTATTTTGCACCTTACAATAGTTAAGTTAGTGTCATGTTTGATATTTATTACACTATGATTAAAGCTTTTAAGCAGTTTATAATTGTTTTTTTTCAGGAAGTATCAAACGGAATTTTAACCACTAGAATTAAACTGAGGATATCATCAATACCAAATCCGATACTGGTCCACCAATTCGAGGGACATAAAAATCCAAAAGGAAGACGCTACAGAAATGGCTTTAAATCATGTAGATATTGACAATTATGTAATTTCTTAGTAACATTATTATCAATAAATATTTTTGACTTTTGATTATCAAAAACATCGTATATTATTTCTACATCTTAATTTCACTGATCTAAGCAATAAAATATTTGACCCAACAGGAAATTTTTCATTTTTCAGTTGGAATCTTACAGAACACAGAAACGAAGAACATTTACATAGCATGCACAGCCACAATTCACAAACATTCTGAAAAGCTACTGGTCATATTCATGGATTACTTGGATGGAATATTACTCTTGTAGTGAATAGCCTAGTTAACCCACATGGGTACCATATGGGGGACCCATGACGCAGCCCACTGGCCTCATCATGGGTCCACATGGGTTCTACATATTTTGTTAACTTGGCACACTTTAGGCACTAATGCCCTTCCATAGTAACTCACTTATCATTTCACTTACCGATATTATGGCATATTTATATCGCTTGTATAAACAGAATTCAAGACACATGCTCGGCACTAGTCTGTCTGTAATTAATTCTCCACCTTGTAGTAATTGGACCTCTTTAAAGCAACCAAACTCTACTAAAATTGAATGTCATATTTTGATTATAAAATTTTATGAATGAATTTTACATATGAAGAATATTCAGTGAATGTGAGTTTGAGTCAACGTAACTTATTGTACGCGAGTGATTCAAAGTGTTTAGGAGGAGAGAAAAAAACAATGATCCGAGCAGTAATTATTAAATTAAAGTCACATAAATATTCTTTCAACGAAATAACAGACTTTTTGTATACTCACAGATTTGCAGCCGAATTTTATCAAATGCATTAAAATTTGGTTCCTTGACGTAACCTAGAAAGATAAGAATATAGATTTATATAAACACAAAAAAGTCACCCAGGTAGACCAAAAATTCTTATTTGATTAAAGAAATGTTTGTTTTATGCAATTTTAGGAAATAAGCTGAACACGAATTTTATATGGTAAGATATGTGGTGGATCAACATGCTATAAATATTATACAATATACAAACCTGTCGTGTATTTACTAAAGGCTTTTCTTCCACCACAATTTTGTTTCCATTTTGTCTTCGATACACATCTTTTATTGCATTTTTTAGTATCCACTTCGCTATAGTCTGTATTGTTTGTAATACAGGAACATTGGTCTCCTTTTCTTAATAAGGCCAAGGGTTTTCTTATCTTCCAACAATAGTCTATACATGGTGTAACGAATGGCCTCTTTTTGCTTTTAATATTGTCGTCCTTTAAATCAACACATTCAAAATTGCCTTTATCAGCTTTTCTATCAACTCTTGATAATGGAGTTAAAGTCGCTGCTTCTTCTGATAATACAACACGATTACAACACACAAATACAATAGCGATAAGTGAAAATGTTAATAGCTTCTTCATGAACATACATTTTTTAACCACCATGTTGGAAACGAACCAAGTTATTATGACGTTAAAAGGTAAATGACGTCATAATGTCCATTGACGCAACCATCATCGACGCAACCAATCTCTCATACAGAGTAAGTTGTCGTTGACTAAAAACACAACAGACCCCTACCTTTCAAAAATCTTTACGATCAATAATTTTAATTAAATATTATTGAATTATCACCAGGGTGAAAATTAATTACGGTGGTCCGTATACCAAATCATTTATTTTTTTTTAATTTTGGATTAAAAAAAATGGAATATAACTAAAAAACTGGAATATAATTTTAAAACTTGTATTTTAACCTGGGTGAAAATTTTTTCACCATGGTGATAATTCAAAAATATTTAATTCTTTATGAATTCTATACATGTATTAACTTGTATTTTTAATTCCATTTTGCAATAACAGCTGGACTTCTACAGAACTTACTTATTGTTTGTTTGTTTTACACCACAGCGTCTTACTTTTAGAACTCGTTACTTTTAAAAAAAAGATTATCGTGGATTCGTTTTGCCACATTGCCCAACTTGCTGCATATGCCCAAACTGCACAAAAAAAAAAAAAAATGACTCGTAAAACGAAACTGAATGTGTCTGGTAAAATGGCCATTTGATTCACATGAAAAAAGAAATAGTATCTGTTGTCTGCATACATTTCTGCTTTTTTTTTTGCAGATATATAGCTTACTTTTGCCATGGCGAAATTTGGAATAAAAAAGAGTAGGGACCTAAACTGCAAAACCGTAAATACAAAATACTGTACATAAATCCATAAAACGGAACAAGTCAAGTTCATGTAGCTCATTGCTATATCCCAAAGCGAAATCTTTTACCGAAGTGATGCTACCATATCCATATTTTTGAATCCACCTATTTTAATTTTTTATTAAATAATCGTATGGCTAATTTAAATCTGAAACTTAATATTTAATTAATCCAGGTTGCCATTCCAAAAAAAAAGAACTGTTATAATAGTAGTTAAGATAAATTGAATATTTTATTTCACAAAATATCTGGTGTTTTTACGTTAAGTGATCCTCTGACACATACTTATTTTTAGGCTATGATTTCAAATCTGAAATTAGTTTTTCTCCTAACGTAGGACTACATAAACCATATAAATTATAAGCGATTTGATACACATATCATCACAGTTATACCAGGGTTATCCTTGGAGAGGATCAAAGCAGGTATGTTTAATGGCCAACAGATTCGAACCCTCATTCGTGATGATCAGTTAGTTGCTAAGCGCCCTGTGGAGGGTTATCCTTTGTGGCAGTCGCTCAGAACTTCCTTCGAAACAAGGTTTATTGAAAACCTTGGGGCTGTACGTGACGCAAAAAGACAGCGATTACATCAAGACCTAAAGATCATGGAAGAACGCTATCAATGGCCCTAAGAAAAAAGAATGCTGGTCGACTAATTAATGCTGGAGCATTAAACAAAAATTGAAATTTTTTTTTCAAATGTGGTAATTTCTGAAAGACGCTTATCTAACTTTGGATATAGACTATTTCTGAGAAATCCTTCCACAAAAATAGAGTAAGGTCTCCGTCACGATGTGTTGACTGACGTACTCACGTATGAAGGAGAAATAATTGGCAAAGTATGGCACAGTCAACAATGGCGTACTTTGATTTAAACTAATATTTGAATGTTCTTTTTTGTTTTATCTATACCATTATATTGATTTGTGGCTGTCACTGCATTGTCATACTTGTATTTTGAAACTAATGACTGTGTTATTCACCATTTTAATCACATTATCTTTTAAGTTTCCACATTCCTCAGTGTCCATGTTCATTCCGTATTTGCTCCGGGGTGTTTGTAGATAATATACCTGAAAGCCGTATCTTTCAAACTTTAAATTTTGACCAACAAATGGGTTTATAATGCATTATTGATGTATAGACTGGTTATAACCATCTTCAAACTCAATCTGAAATTAAGACTAGAATTGATTTTCATAATAATCATAAGCTATAGGACAATGGTTTTATTAACGGTGGTTGTAGAACCGATAGAAAGGAATAATTAATATAATTTTAACCATGTTGCCTAACCGATGGTTGCATATTATACCTTGTGCTTAATATATTGTTGTTTCCTTGTGCATTCACTATTGGATTAAATAAATCTACAGTTACTTTTTGATCTGTGTGTCTCTATTCTACGAGTTTCGAGAAAAAAATACAACAGAAATTTGGCGTGGCCGATAGGATACCTACATAAGGATTACTATTACGGATTACTACTAGTATTTATCTAATCATTTTCCGGAAAACAGTGATTAATGACAGGAAGTTTAAACATGGCAGAATCTACAGAATTGATTAAACTTAGAAAGGTTCAAAGAGAGCAAATGGAGATTCAAGCCAGACAACAAAGAGAGCAAATGGAGACACAAAGAGTGCAAATGGACACTTGAATGAAATTAGTTTCAAAATCTAACGGTGAGCCAATTTCCTCTTTAGCGATTGTTACAACATCTGTGCCACCATTTGTTTCTTTTGATCCAACAACTGAACTTTGGCCTGATTATTATTCACGATTCTGCACTTTTCTGGCAGCAAATGCAATACCCGAAAGCCGAACTGCACAAGAATATTTGACAAACCAAACTACGGCAGTCTACAAACAAATGTCTACCTTGGCTACTCAAATGAACCCAACTAGAGACATTCACACATTGAAAATGGATGAACTTGAGAACTTTATGAAAGAACAGTTTGATCCAAAACGTTTCATTGTGCGTGAACGATTCAAATTCTGGAGTGATATGCAACGGAAACCAGGGGAAACAATTCAAGAATTGGCAGCTCATATACGTCAAGACGCAGCTACATGTGTTTTCCCATCTATTACGAATCCCCAGGACGAAGCACTACGACAACGATTCATATGTTCTGTTAACAATGAAGCGGTTCTTAAAGCACTCTCAAAATACGCGACCATCAACTAGATTTTGCTAAGGCAGTCCAAGTCGCTGTCGAGACCGAAGATGCAGCAAAGTTTGCCAAGGAAACAGTACATGCTTCCAAACCAAAACCAGTGAACAAAGTTAAGCAGAACAACAAAATGAATCAACATAAAAGTCATCAACAACCTAAACCCACACACCAGGAGGTCAAATGCTACCGATGTGGAAAAGGTCATAAAGCCCCAGACTGTCCTTACAAAGACTCTAAATGTCACTTTTGTGACAATAAAGGACACCTTGAAGCTGTTTGCAAGAAGGAACAACAGCAATCGAAGCACACAGAAGCTTCAGTGAAGAAAATAAGGAAATCAGAGCTAATTAAAGCGATTCTGGGTGAAGTTTCAGATGATATACCCAAGTTGGATAATACCAACTCAAGGATTTTGAACAAGATGTAAAGTTCAAATCTGATGTGAAACCAGTTTTTCACAAGGCACGACCGGTTCCTTTTGCTCTTCGAGATGACCTAGCGAAAGGTTTCGAGGAAGGTATCGCCAAAGGAGTCTGGAAGCCAGTCAAGTTTAGTAGTACCAATAAGGAAAACAAGTTCTACAGGTACTTCAAAACCTAAGCTTCGAATTTGTGGTGACTACACTGTTGGTGTTAATGATCAGTCAGAAGATCATCGTCATCCAATGCCACTCCCAGAGGAATTAATGCAGAAACTAGGATGTGGATTTGGATATACCAAGATTGACCTTGCTGAAGCCTACAACCAAATCATGTTGACACCTGAGAGCCAAAAAGGCTAGCCCTCAGCACTCACCGTGGAGTACTACTTCAACAGCGACTACCATTTGGAATCAAGTCAGCACCTGGTTATTTTCAAGAAATCATGGAAAACCCTACCAAAGATCTATCTGGAGTCAGTAGTATTAGAGTATTTAGATTTCCGGCATCCCTCCATTTCGTTATACTCCACTCCGGTCTACCGGAAATCTAAATACTCTATGACTTTTTTAGAATAAATAGACCAAAAAAATGTCTTTTATAAACATTCATTCCCCTAAAATCTATTTTGGATCAGGGGACATTCAGAAATCTCTAACTAAACTTCCCGGTTTTCCATGGGCTAAATATAAAGGTGAGAAACATCTTCCAGGTCATAATTACACTGGTCCGGGAACTATGTTAGATTTACGATTGGATGAAAATGATAATCCAAAACCAGGTGAAGAACCTGTTAATAGAGTAGATGCTGCTGCACTCAAACACGACAAACTATACAGAAATGAAGACTTACAATTTCGACATGAAGCAGATAAACAAATGATTAAAGAATTAGAATCTATTCCAAATCCTACTTTTAGAGAAAAAGTTGAAAGAGCATTAATCATTAAATTATTAAAATCTAAAATGAAATTAGGTATGGGATTAGCAGATGAAATTCACAAAGAATTCAGAAAAACTAAAAACTTTTTAAAAGTTAAAGTATTTGCCAAAGATGATATATGGTCAGCTGATTTGATTAATATGCCCCCAGAAAGAGGTTATAAATATTGTTTAACAGTTATTGATTTATATACAAGATACGCTTGGGTTATTCCTCTAAAAAACAAAACATGACTAACTGTTAAAAAAGCATTTGAAACAATAATGAAACATACAAAACCCAAAAAGTTATGGGTAGATAAAGGAACAGAATTTTATAATAAAAATATGAAATCTCTAGGGTTTGAAATTTACAGTACATATAACGAAGGTAAAGCTGTAGTAATTGAGAGATTTAACAGAACTCTAAAAAACAAATTATTCAAAAAGTTCACAGAATTGAAGTTATGACAGTGTGATGTTATAGAAACTAATCAGCCCTAGACTCTCCAATAGTAACAGAAGCTTAATTACATTAATCCATTTATTCCTGTTATTACCTTATTCAACTGTCAGCTAAACATTTCATTTTAAACAGCTTTAATCTTTTTATGTTTTAATTGTCTATTGTTTCACTAAATCTTGGATTTACCAGATCAACCATTCAGACGGACTATGCCAATGTATATGGAAATATTGTAACCATTAGTATTTTAACAGGATCAAGTGCATCTTGGATTGGCCAGAACACCTATGCAGACGGACAACGCCGATGTATTTGTAAATATTGTATCCAGATATTATTAAACAGTTTTAAGTTCTTTATCATAGTTTTAGTGTATTTTCTCACTACTACAATTGGTGGAGATCCTACAAGATTCCGGTACCCTCAAAAGAAAAGCGAGTAAGTGTACCCCCTACAATAGAAGAACAGTTATGGAAAGTATCATTCCCAGAAAGGTATTGGATCTTTTAAAACTTATGGGATTACAGAATTTTCCAGTTAACTGGTCGATAGAAGAAAAGAATGAACAGTTCTCACTTATGTTGACATGGAACAGAAATTCTCACAGGTTTGCTTCGACCTATAAACCACTGGTTAAATCTGAAAGCAGGCTGAAACGAGACAGAATGAGATATCAACAGTACAAAGAGAAGAGAGCATATATTAACTCCAGTACCACATCCACTTCAGTAATAGATACTGGTCGAGAAACAGGCAAGGTTTCAATTCAAACAGCTGAAATTACAATGTCTACCAGTGAAATAGGCAGCCAAACTTCCAATGCCATTCACCACGATAAGGGTATAGCAGCAACGATAATGACTAGCACCACATCTTCTCAGACAGATGAAGCTACAATGAAACGGTCTGTCAAAATGTTTGCTGCTTCGACAATCCAGAAAGTAGCAGAGAAGGTTGTGAGAAGAAAACTAAGTATACGGAAAGCAGGAAAGATGGAATACCTGGTGAAATGGAAGAATCTCCCTTCAACTATGAACACGTGGGTAATCGACGATGACTTAGATGCTAACGCATCTGAGTATATTCGTAAATATTCGTCAAGAATACCTGGGCCTACCAGACGAGACAAAAGGCATATGCAACATATAGCGTATTTGAAGGCGGAACAACCGAAATTAATAAAGAAGCGAATGGAACATAGTACTTTAAGTGAAATGGTTTTAAAAAGAAGAACACTGTTGAATGGTGACACTGAATATTTTATAAAATGGACTGGGCTGCCATCTACAATGAATTCATGGGTTTTAGAGCAGAATTTAGACGATAACGCCTGGGATTATTTAAACGAGAACGAGTGTAAAATAGAGTGTCAAGAATGTGGTGGATATGCATATTATGCGGATAGATTTAATCGTTATTAATCGTGTGTGTGCTGACTTTTCTTCTTTAAGCCTCGAGGACGAGATTTTTCACGGAAGGGGCGTATTATGACAGTGTGATGTTATAGAAACTAATCAGCCCTAGACTCTCCAATAGTAACAGAAGCTTAATTACATTAATCCATTTATTCCTGTTATTACCTTATTCAACTGTCAGCTAAACATTTCATTTTAAACAGCTTTAATCTTTTTATGTTTTAATTGTCTATTGTTTCACTAAATCTTGGATTTACCAGATCAACCATTCAGACGGACTATGCCAATGTATATGGAAATATTGTAACCATTAGTATTTTAACAGGATCAAGTGCATCTTGGATTGGCCAGAACACCTATGCAGACGGACAACGCCGATGTATTTGTAAATATTGTATCCAGATATTATTAAACAGTTTTAAGTTCTTTATCATAGTTTTAGTGTATTTTCTCACTACTACAAAGTCTCAAAAATGGCTTAAAATATTATCTATTGTTGTCGATGAATATAATAATAAAATTCATTCATCTATAAATGTTACTCCTACAGAAGCTTCAAAAAATCCAGATATTATAAAATCAATTAATACACAAAACAATTTTGAAAATGAGAATTGGAATATTAAACGCAAATTTAAAGTTGGGGATCGAGTTCGTATTTATAAATATAAAAGTAAATTTGAAAAAGGTTATGTTGGATATTGGACGAATGAAATCTTTATTATTGATAAAGTTAATGAAACTTCACCACCAACTTACAGTTTAGTAGATTTACATGGTGAAGAAATTTTGGGTAGATTTTATCAAAACGAACTTCAAAAAACTGATTTTTAAAATGATTACTTTTAAAGAATTCTTACAAAAATACGGAACTGATACTACCACAAATTTTCAATTAATCAGATGGGCAGAAGAATTAAACATAAAACCTTTTTACTATTGTATGCGTGATGAAATATCATCTCTTAAAAATAAAACAAAGTTCTATGCTATAACTAATATCCACACTTCAGATCAAAAAGGCGTTCATCATTCTGCTTTATTCAAAGGGGATTCATTGTACTTTTTTGATTCGTGGCTCAGTGGGTTAGAAACTTGCTCGCTAACCTGAAGGTCCAGGGTTCAATCCCGGCAAAGGTCGAGATGAACTTTCGGATTTTTCAGCCCGGTTTCCCCTTGTCAGTGATGCAGGTCGGAGGGACTGACATGGAAAAAGCGTCTAGTCGTTCGGATGGGACAATAAACCGAGGCCCCGTGTGCTACAGGCTGTGCACGTTAAAGATCCCTCGACAGTTGGAAATCGCAAAAAGAGTAGGCTAATGCCGCTGTCCTGGCAAAATTTCCCTCATTGCACACTGCATGGCGTTGCCCGTCTTCATTAGCCCATAAGGTGCAGAAGAGTAGGACGTAAAACTCCATTCATTTCATTTTCACTTTTTTGATTCATATGGATTAGATCCAACTAAAGAAATAATTGATTTGAATTATGGTCCGATAAAATGTTCAACTTTTCAAATTCAAAAACCAGGAGATAAATTTTGTGGTCAACTTTCTCTTTGGGTTTTATATCAATTAAGTTTAGGTAAACCATTTGAAGAAATAGTATTAAATCTTGTTTCAAAAAATGGCAAATAAATTTGGTTTAGGAAACTTAAAGAATGAAGCTTCTACATTATCGATCAATAAATTCAAACCATATTTTGTGGATCAAACTGGTGACACACTTCAAGGTGATATAGATATGAATAATTTCAAAATAACTAATCTAAGATCTCCTCAACAGAAAAAAGATGCAATTAATAAAGGTTATTTAACTCAAACAAATAAAAGTTTACATCAAAAAATAACTGTATTAGATAAAGATAGTAAAAACCAATTAGAAAATCATCAAAAACTTTTAGATTCACATCATAAAAAACTAGAAAGTTATCAACAACAATTAGCTAATATAGTCGATAAAACTCAGTTGGATAGAATAAATTTATTAATATCACAACTAGACGAAAAAATTACAAAACAAAAATCAGATTT
>CM060199.1:8228414-8264893 GCA_030562195.1 Nipponacmea schrenckii
CCAATCGTCCCTGATTATTGTTAGCCATGTATTCAAAGGGCGATAAGATTCACTTAATTGTGGTCTGATTTAGTTATTTCAACCCATTGTATTAAATTGTTGGTATTAAATGAGGCCTTCTGCATGAAGGTCTTTTTTTGGATAGTTCCATAGGCTAAAAGGCCCACAAACTTCCAAATCCTAAAATACTCCCCGTCCCTGTTTATCATTAGGCTTGTAGTCAAAGGGCGATAAGATTCATTTTATTGTGGTCTGTTTTAAATGTTACAACCATTATATACTAAAATGTCACAAATATGTTTAAGCATCAAAGTATTTTCGACAAGGTCCGGTAAAAGATTTTGCGGTCTACATGTAGGCCTATTTGAAATGTACCGATATTGAAATCATTAAGTTTATTGCGGTGGTGCTGCATTTTTATTTTATTCATACCTTTGATGGCACACAAGTAAAATCCAGTATACTTATGTTTCATTGTGGGTCTAAATGCATATGGATATAGAAAAAAAAGACCCATAAAATTACTCTGATTTAAGGCCCAAAACGTTTCATCTGTGAGTTCCACAAAAAAGGTCTCATAAAAAAAGTCGCACTATGTAAAGTGCCAGAATGTATCATTAGTGGGTACGTCCGTCCGTCCGTCCGTCCACAATTGTTCGTAAACACTCTACACGGTGTAATTCTTGACGGATTTAGATGAAACTTAATATGAGTGCTTATGATCACGCAAGGATGAACCCTATTGAAAATCAGCGAAATCGGAAAAAAATTAGTATGAGTTTGTGCCCTTGTTCTTGAATGGCTCGTAAACACTCTACAAAGTGAAATTCTTGACCGATTTTGATGAAACTTGGTGTGAGAGTATGTTATAACTCAAGGATAAACCCTATCGAAAATCAGCGAAATCGAAAAACATTTAGTATGAGTTATTGCCCTTGTTCATGAAAACGCGTTCAATTTTAGCTTGTAAACACTCTTGAGAGAACAATTTTTAATGGATTTTAATGAAACTTGGTCTGAGTATTTGTTATCACCCAAGGATGAAGCCTATTGAAAACCAGTCAAATCGAAAAAAAATTAATATCAGTTATTGCCCTTGTTTTTGAAAACGCGTTCAATTTTTAGCTTGTAAACACTCTACAAAGCACAGTTATTGACCGATTTTGACGAAACTTGCTGAAATTGTTTAATATCACCCAAGAATGAACCCTTTTGAAAATAGCACATATCGAAATATATTTAATAGGAATTATTGCCCTTGTTCTATAAAATGTGTTGGATTTTTGCCTTGTAAACACTCTACAAGTCACAATTCTTGAGCGATTTTGACATAACTTGGCATGAGTATTTGTAATCACCTAAGGATGAACCCTATTGAAATTCAGTTAAATCGAAAAAATATTTAGTATCAGTTATTGCCCTTGTGTTTGAAAACGGGTTTAACTTTTTGGCTAATAAACACTCTAGAAGGTACAATTCATGACCAATGTTGACAAAACTCACTGAAATTGTTGGATATCGCAAGGGATGAGCCTAATTGAAAATTAAAAATATCAAAATATATCTTATATGAATTATTGCCCTTGTTCTTTAAAACACGTTCGATTTTTGTCATGTAAACACTCTACATGGCACAATTCTTGATGGATTTCGATGAAACTTGGTGTGAGAGTGTATTATAACTCAAGGATGAACTCTATTGAAAATCAGCAAAATCGAAAAAAAGTTTAGTATGAGTTACTGCCCTTGTTCTTGAAAACGCATTCAATTTTAGCTTGTAAACACTCTAGAAAGAACTATTCTTAATGGATTTTGATTAACTTTGGCTTGAGTATTTGTTTTTACCCAAGGATAATCCTTATTATAAATCAAATAAATAGAAATATATTTAATGTCAGTTATAGCCCTTGTTCTTGAAAACGCGTTCAATTTTAGCTTGTAAACACTCTAGAAAGAACAATTTTTAATGGATTTTGATGTAACTTGGCTGGAGTATTTGTTGTCTCCCAAGGATGAACCCTATTGAAAATCGAAAAATATTTAGTACAAGTTATTGACCTTATTTTTGAAAACGCGTTCAATTTAACTCGTAAACACTCTAGAAAGAACAATTTTGAATGGATTTTGATGAAACTTGGCTTTAGTATTTGTTTACTCACAAGGATAAACCCTATTGAAAATCAGATAAATCGAAAAATATTTAGTGTCAGTTATTCCGCCTGTTTTCAAAAACGCTTTCAACTTTTGGCTTGTGAACACTCTAAATATTCCTTTTTGACAAAACTTTCTGAAATTGTTTAATATCAACCAAGGATGAGCCTTATTAAGAATTAAAAATATCAAAATATTATTAAGGGTGAACCCTATTGCAAATCATAAAAATACCGAAAAATATTTAATGAGTTGTTATTAGGTACAATTCTTGACAGTTTTTAATGAAACTAGAGACCCTAGAAAAAAATAGGTTGGTAGGTTGAATAATTCATTCCACTTATTGTAACCTTACTGAAAAGTTTTTATTTGAAATAAATGCTGCCAGTGGGCGTATATTACCTTGCCTGGCAAGCTATCTTTACTTTTGTTGCTGACTTTTGAATTTTAAAATTTAACACTTTTTCTAATTTTTGCAATTTTGATTAGATCGAAATCAAAATTTGCAGTTAGATAAACATTTTTCTTGTCAAGAAAAATCTGTTTTCAAAATGTCGACATCACTTCCGGTTTCGGCGTCATACGTCGCTAAACTTCGAATTTTCACTTCCGGAATTCAAAAGATATTTGAATTTTTTTTTTTTTTTTGCAATTAGTTACTATTAACCCATAATGATTTTATAATTAACAAAAATTGAACCGGAAGTAACAGATCAGTCGCCATCATTAAACCACTTACTTTTGTAAAGTGAAAAATTGGGCCTTAGGGGTTAATCGGACAACTGTAATTTTGATGTCTATGTAATCTTCAATCGATTGCTAACAATTCTTAGGAAGCCGAATTTTGAATTTCGATTTAGCTTACCTTTCATTTCCGGTTCTTTTTTTTCACTTAGTGCCTTATTTTCCAACGTTCATATATCGTGACCTTGACCTTTGGTGACCATGTGACCTGCACAAAAGTTGTTGCCCTTGTCGAGATCTATCCATTGATGTCTTCATTTGTGTTGTGCAATGTCAACTTCCGGTTTTACAGCCATTTGAAAATTGCACTTTTTAACTTCGAAGAGCTCTGCCACGTGACCTAATTAACATACGTCAAAATTTCTTTTATGTCCTTATTACGCGTAATTTATTTTTTCCCAATGGTGTATAACACTTTATATTTTGATCAAAATTGCGCTTTTTAATATTTGAAAATTTTGTTCTTAGTTCTATATTAATTGTGCGTGATTTATGAAAAAGCTCGTGTTTTTTTTTAAATTTACGTCTTATTTTTTCACAAAAATTGGTAGATGAGTAGACAAAAAATTATCATTAAAGATTCCGATAAAACATTTTCCGAAATTAGCCGGAAACGTCCGAAAATGACCAAAAAATGTAGAAAATCACAGAAATGGGAAATTTTTCGGATTAAATTTTTTGCACAAACTTGCAATTTTTTTATTCCACAGAATTAGTACCATCAATATCTTCATTTTGTATGTAACTCGTATATGCAATTTCCTAACCGTTTTATCGCCATCTTGAAATATGCAAATTATTGGAAAAATACTACTCGTCCGCCATTTTTAATCCTATTTTTTTCAGACTTGTTTTAAAATATAATTTGGATAATTATCTAGGTCCTCTAGTGGCATATTTTTCAATTTCAAATTTGTCTTTGGACCAGGTCCTGCCAAAGTTTTTCAAAACTGACTTTCGTTTGAAAGTTCATAACTTTTGAACTCTACCATATGCATCCTTTTGATCTCAAAACAACATCACCAGAGAGGCACTGGACTGGAATCCCCAAGGGCATAGAAGACAAGGACGACCTTTTTTATAGCTTGAAAAGAATAAGACTGAAAGAGCTAGGAAGGATTGGCAAGACCTGGAATGAAGCAAAAAGAACAGCTCATAACAGAGTGAGATGGAGAACGTCTGTAGCAGCCCTATTCTCCGCAAGGAACGAAGAGGACTAACTTACTAATATGCATCCTTTATTTTTCTGCACAATCATCTTCATTGGCTAAAGGTTCATATGATACCTTGATTTCTAATTTTAGTAAAGAACATTTGGATTAATAGGGATCCAAAAATTGGTAAATTTTCATATTTCTCGTATCTTCAGATGGTTATATCTCATGAACAAGACTCTTGGCAACATTCTAATTGACATTATTGTGATGTGATTTTTATCAGCTTTCTAACAAATTTTTTTATTTTAGCTATAGACCGAAAACTGATGAAAATACGCCTAGTAGAAAATAAGCGATTTTAACATTCATATTTTTTTTTTTATTTAGTTCTATTTAACTTAAAAAAAAAATTCGAACAGATTTATAATGTGCAAATTCCCAGCTTTCAAGCAATATATAAATCAATATGTATAAATAAAAATTGCGAAAAGTTTAAGAATAAAATGACACTCTAATTAAACAGATATAAATGCAACAGGTCATAAAGTCTGATTGTGTTAATTTCTTATCTTTTGGTCAAGACACAAATTTTGACATTTCCAGTTAATGTATCGCAACCAATCAAAACAAGTCATAAGACTTTGTGGGCGTGGTTAAGCCCAGATATTTTACATCACTGTGTGTATTTTTCTTTCAATCGAAATAGGGTCTCGGAGGATCAGTCAATATGTGTTATTTTGATGGACATGTATATAGAATCTATAACCGATTGCCGAAATTTATATGGAAACTGATTTTTGAATTTTTAAATTTTATTTTGATTTAATTACGATTAAAAATTATAAAAACTTCGAAGGTGTATATTGTGACGTTGACCTTTGGCGATCTTTATACCTGTACATATGTGATACGTTCTATCCAATGACATATTAAGCTTTATAGCAAAATGTAAACTTTTGGTTTATCGGCATTTAAAAATTGCGAATTTTTCCCATAAAACGGTCAATTCACAAATTTTGACATTTCCATTTGAAGTTTCCAAAACAAGTCAATGGACTTTGTGGGCGTGGTTAAGCCCCGATATTTTTACATCACAAACCTTAATGATTGCCAGTCTATTAACAAGCTCAAATGTCACGTGTTAAATCATGAATAAATCATCTCTCCCAATAATCGCAAAATCAATCTACATTCTATCCTTAAATGACAGCCAGGAGACCAACAAATTCTAAATAGCTCGAAAGCTGCAGAACTGTTACAAACAGGTCTAGTTATTCTTTCCAATGGTGTATAACACTTGATTTTTGATCAAAATTGCACGTTTTAAATTTGCAAATTTTGTAATTTATTCTATACTAACTCTTTAAATTGAAATAGGGTCTCGGAAGATAATTCAATTTGTGTTATTTTGATGTACATGTATATAGAATCTATTGCCGAAATATATATGGAAACCGATTTTTGAATTGTTATTTTGATTTTGATTTTTTACGATTAAAAATTAATCCAGTTAAAATGATTCAAAGATATTATATATCTTAAATAAAAGGAATGATTGTTCATTTCTCGTTGTGGGCGGTGTATGATATGGAATATTTGGAAGGGAATGACAACCTTTAGAATTTTAAATGATATTCTCTTAAGCAAGAATAATGTACAGTTGAGAGGACTAGTGGTATAAGGGACGCAACTCTATAAAATACTCTCTTAAAGATGTAAAGCCGCGCTGTTAATTTGATGGCTCTATGTTATACCATGGCAACTTGCCACAAATTGCAGGATCTAATGTTCCTACTACACCTAAATTAAGATTGATAAATAAATAAATAAACAAATTAAAAGTATCAACGATCTGGAAAGTTAATTTAATCAGAGATCAATTTGTAATCTCAAATAAGGTGTTTTGTCCCTTAGACCACAAATTTGTTTTTTCGACGTTTTGTTTTACACACCTATTAAACAGATATAAATGTTACAAGAAGAGTTAAGAAGATAATGTAACAGGGCAAAAAGTCAAATTGTGTTAATTGCTTATCGTTTGGTCAAGACAAATTTTGACATTTCCAGTTTAAGTATCGCAACCAATCAAAACAAGTCATTATACTGAGTAGGCGTGGTTACGTTCTATTTTAAATGACAGCCAGGAGATATAACAAATTCTAAATATCTCGGAAGCTGCACAATTGTTACAAACAGGTCTAGTTATTATTATGGAATTGGATATTATAAATGCAACGTTTCACCCATGCAATAGAAGGGACGCGCACTGCCTTGGTACCGTCTAACGGTTCTAGTTTATATTTATATACAGAAACACGGGAGCATGTTAAAAAGTAATGTTATTTGGTTAACAGAAATATGGCTAAATAATTCAATAACTCCAGCAAAACTAAAATTAAATGGTTTTCATTTTTACCACCAGCCTCGAAGCATCAGCTATGATAACAGTAAAAATGTTGAGGTTTTCAAGAAACGCGGCATGGAGGAATAGTCATTGTTATCTATAGACCACCCCTTTATCCATTAGATTTATTTCTCCAAATGTTAGAGAGATTATTAGTTTGATCAAGTTCAGATTATGTTATTATTAGGGGTTTCAATCAAAACATATTGGCGGGTCAATTGTCTATAGTGGATTGTTTTAAAACATTTGGTTACAGTCAACTTGTTCAGCATTACATAACCGAAGGTGGTACTCATTCATTGACCATGTATATATCAGTAAAAACATTTCGTCACATAATGTTCAAATTTCACACTCACCTGTATATTTTAGCCATCGCAAGACTATACAATTAACCATACGATAATGTTATATTAAATTGATATTAATCTACCCTTAAGATTTTATAAAACTATTTTCCACCTCTTTATGTCGAAGCTTTTTTCACCATTATTATGTACAATTTAACATTTTTGATTGACATTTCTGGAGTGTATGTATAAAGTTGAGTTTGTATTAGATACCAAACGTTCTTGTTAATTGCCTGTAAATATTTTTTTTTAACTTTAAAACATCGAAACTAAATTTACACTAAATGTTTGGTTACTGCTTTTAAGAGAAATAAAAATCTTAGTAATTTACTAGTCCATGGCAAATTGGACCCTTTTCCATTAACTCCCTCAACCAATTGAATCATGTTAGTTACATGTATATACTATTTCCAAGTATTATTATATTTTAGTAATTTAAGATTTCATTGTTATCTTTAATTGTATTTTTAATCTAATCTTCGGAATCATAACTTTATGTAATAACAGAAATGTGAAGGAAAATGTATGTTCTCTACCTGTGACCTTGGCCAGTGCTTCCATAGGAGAGTATCTTCTATAACACCCAATACAAAGTACAATTTACAGAGGCGTAATATCCATTCAGAATATTTCTTGTTGGTCATGCCTAGTAACAGAGTTTTACAATACAAAATTTTACATTATATTGTGATGGAAAATGGACTCAGCATTTAGAGCAGGGGATATATTTTCACACACCGTAAACGAGACATTGCAAACTAATACTAATATAATTTTACATATTGTTTTCAATGTTTATTTACTCATATATAGGATATACAGAAACACGGGAACATGTTAGAAAGTAATGTTATTTGGTTAACAGAAACATGGCTTAATAATTCAATAACTCCAGCAAAACTTAAATTAAATGTTTTTTTTATTTTTACCACCAGCCTCGAAGTTTTTAAAGAAAGGGATCTTGAAGGAATAGGAGCATATTTCAAGAAAAGGCAAAATTGAAATATTTTTTCAATTGGGAATTTTAAATATCAAACACATTGCTTTTAATATTCCAGATAAATTTTTTTTACGTCATTGTTTTCTTTAGAGCACCCCTTTATCCAATAGATTTATTTCTCCAAATGTTAGATAGATTATAGGTTGGACCAAGTTCAGATTATGTTATTATTTTACTTATTATGAGGGGTTTTAATCAAAACATATTGGAGGGTCAATTGTCTATAGTAAATTGTTTTAAAACATTTGGTTACAGTCAACTTGTTCAGCATTACACTTCCGAAGGTGGTACTCATTCATTGACCATGTTTATATCAGTAAAAACATTTCGTCACATAATGTTCAAATTTCACACTTACCTGTATATTATAGGTACTGCGAGACTATACAAATAACCATACGATAACGTTATATGAGATTAATATTAATCTACCCTTAAGATTTAATAAAACTATTTTCCACTTCTTTATGTTTTAGCTTTTTTCCAATTTAACATTTTTTATCGACATTTCTGGAGTGCCTGTTCAAAACTTAATAATGTATTTCTAAAATTATATCAACAAACTGAACAAAGCAAATTTTTTTATAGGTTTAAAGTTTGTTAATGAGTATTATGCAAATGCCGTAAAGATCACGAAGCATATGCATACAATAGATATACATACATAATAATAATAATAATAATAAACTCTTTATTTTACATGGGTCAGAATTAGGCCCAATACACAAGGACATGGTCCTGTCTCACATTCAGCCCATGGGGCAATACATTGGAAAAAAAAAAAAAAAAAAAAAAAAAAAAGAAAAAAAAAAAAGAAAATAAAATCGAAAATACATAATATCTCAATATACAATTCGTCTGAAATACTAAAAATACACAAGTACATGTGTATCAAATGGACAGAGATATATGTTCCGGCGATCAAGTACATGACCACAAATAAATATACAATACTCCACGTACAATTTGTTTAAAAATACACAAGTACATGTGCATGAATGGACAGATTTTCAACCTACAATTTGTTTATAAAATGGATGTAATATATAGTTCCCGCGGCCATGCACACGACCGCAAAAAATCACGTATTATTTCAACGTACAATTTATTTTCAAATACACAATTACATGTGTAAATAATGGACAGATTTATCTTCCGGTGATCAAGTACATGACAGCAAAAACCATATATCATTTCAATGTACAATTAGTTTTAAAATACACAAGTACATGTGTATAAAATGGACAGATTCATCATTCTGCGATCAAGTACATGACCACAAAAACCAAGGGATAGACAAGTACATCTGCATGAGACGATCAGACATCAAAACATACATATAAAAAAAAAAAAGAAAAAAAAAAAAGAAAAAAAAAAAAGAAAAAAGAATTGCCAAAGCGTCAGTGCATGTGCTGAACAAAATTACAATAGAATACAGGAGTCATATTAAATATTAATTGTACCACAAAAAATTCTGAGTTCTGATTGGTCCAATACATGGGGTTTAATAGTTGACATTATGTCTTTGCAATTTTGCGTATTAATTTCAGCGAACTAGTTACAAATCTTGTTAATGTTAATGATAAAAATGATGTCTTCTTTTTCATTCGATAGCGCACGTTCAGTTTGTTGTTATGTGCGTCATACTGAACCAAACGTCATAAAAACCGAATAGCCCATGTCTAAATTATCCATAAAAAAGAGTCCGGGAACAAAATAATCACAATTTGTGGTACAATTCCGATAAACGACTTTCTGTTTTAGATTTATAGGGGGTTTATTCGATATTTAACCATGCTTGAATATATACCATTATGCAAGCGGTCTCGGAATCTAATGATTCAAGCATGGTTAAATATCGAATAAACCCCCTCGACGTTCCTAATATGAACTTTATGACGTTATGTGTTTGTGGTTACTTATAAACAACACTTTAATTTGACAACAAACAAAATGGTGGATTAAAAACATGAAAACACTTCTTCTGCACGTTTTCTCGATTTGCGTAGTACTTCTTGCATTTTCTAGCACCTTAATATTGCATCACCATGACTATAATGGAAACTCTTTATTAAATGAGTCGATATATTACAGAATCTATAAAGGATTAAATCTAACCAATTCCACAAGATTAAGAAGAAATTACCAACTCACTCTTGGTATACCACCATTACATAAAAGTCAATCGAGATTAAAAAGAGGTAAGTTAACATTTCAATTATATTTGTAGCCTATATTTAACATACAGAAGCCTACCGCGGCGACTCTGGACTTTCGTGAGACGGTAGTGAGTGGGAAAATGTAAGAAATCGAGTAAAAATGCGAGAAAATGAGCTCGCTTTTTTTTAGGCAAGTCTAAGCTAACATTTCCCCATTGCATACCGCAAATCATTACTGGCATAAGGTGCAAAAGAGTAGGACACAAAAAAAAAATATTAAAAAAAAAAATTATATTTTTCTCATAAAGCAAAGAATCCTACATATCATAACATTTGTTCTTAATACATTTTGAAAGCTAACCTGTTTTATAATTCTAATAACAGCAAAGACTTATACGAAGAAGGTTATTGGTGAATCCGTGGGAAATGTTTCAAAGGATGTTAAGAGAGTTAAATCTGCTCTTAGTAAAAATAAGGAGGTGGAAATAAAGACCAAACCAAAAAATACAACTTCAGCGGTCGTATTGGTAGAAAGTAAGTAAATTATTTGTACAGAGTTGAAGAGCACGGTTAAACAAACATTATTAAAGTCAATGTAGAAGTCTTAGCATATAAAGTACAAATGTCTTGTATTTTGATTTGTGAGAAGATATGAAATTTGTAAAAGTTAACACCCTACTTTTGATGGAAGTGTTGAATGAGTATTACCTTTGTTTGAAGCAATTCTCGTGGCATCAGAAGTCTATACCACCATGTTCTTTTTCAGTTTTTTGTTTGCTAATAGAAGTAAACTCTCTAATAATCAAAGTTAATGACGAGAATATTGGATTGTGAAAGCACGGTAGGATATGGATAGTATCCATGGTGTATTCCAACCTCTTACATTGTTTGTAGTGTGTATATATGTGAACATCCTATGTCCTTTTTAGTATCAAGACTGAACATTTTGCATGAAAATAAACAATTATCGTATAAGATTTTATAATTATTGAAATATTTAGGTGAAGGTTTTGGAGGGTTATTTCTAATTATCCTGATTATCGTGGTGGTTTGTTGTGTAGTTTGTTGTTGCAGGTAAATAGTCTAATTCTCATCATGATAAATAATATTGATTGAATTTATTTTGAAACAGAAAAACTACAAAATTATTCAGGTTATATTATATTGTCAAAGTTTTGAAAGATACTAGTAAGTACAGTTGTTCATAAGATGTACTTCAAGAAAGAGCGAGGTACGATTCAGTGTACAGTACATAATCGATTTCGAAAAGATAACGTTTTAACTATTTTCTACTACAACGATATTCCGACACTGTTCACCACACTGGACAACATCAAGTCATTAATCAAAACTCTTACTACTGTTATTTCCAGGTCAAAAGCAGATAAACCAAAAAGGGTAATTTCATTTTCAAATTTCTTATTTTCAAATTTTTTATTCTATTTCATTTCTTTTATTTTTCTTTTTCTTTTATACTTCTTTATATTACTTCATTATCATGTTGGTATCTTTTGTTTATTTTATTAAGTATTTAATTAAGGCTATGTATTTACTAGCATACATTTTTACGGTACCTTACGGAGCATTTCCGGGTGATAAAGAATAGTTAATTTTTGTTTGAGCAGATATTCTCTAAACACAAACACACATTTTCTTAGTTTTTTTTTTTTTTTTTTTTGGCTTTTAAGGAAAATTCATGTGCGGCAAAGAAGAATGATGACACACAAAATAAGAATAACCAAACATTTGGGACATTTGTAAAACCAATGCAAACTGTTGATGAAAATGGTCAGAATGGACAGAATATGGGGAAGTTGCAAGAACTAGAACAAGAGTTAAAATTAGAAAAAATGTTGCGCAGAAAGATGGAGAAAGAAATGATGAGTTTTCAAAACGTAGACATGGATATGGACGAAGAATTAATAGTAGAAAAGCGCAGAAAAATACAGAATCATATGATTGAGCCTTCCGATGATTATTATTGAAAGTAACAAATCAAATCAAAACATATTCATATTTCTTCATAATTTCTGTGCATTATTTCATTTTTTGTTGTTGAAAAAAATGGCGCCTAATATTGGTCTAAACATTACAGTAAGGAAATACAATTTTATAGCTTAAACATTTTTGTAATCGTACGTCTCCATTGTAATATTACAAGTTTTTAGATCTATGGTGGCCTACCGCTATCATTCAAAGAATTAAGTAATACTTTAAAAGTTTACGAAAAAAAGTATGTTAAAAACATTTAAATTTAATTCTAAATGAAATTTTATTCATAAAAAAAGATAAGAGTAAAAATAAATCTAAATCAAAATGAAAGTAACTTAAAAAAAATTGAAAACGAATTTCCCCCGAAAACAAAATGTAAAACAAAACTAAACTAAGATCAAAATAAAAATTCATAAAAAATGGAAATGAAAAAAAAAAAAATTAAATTAAAACAAAAGTAAACAGAAAGCAAAGTTAAAAAAAAGTGTAGAGCCTACAGCTATCATAGTATACCACAATGCATTGCACTCAGGTCGATTTATCTTCTTTAGATGGCGATTTGTCTATAAGGGAAACTACTCTTTGTTTTATTTACATAAAATGACTGCTTATTTCAGAATTCTGTCAAGACATTCAAAGGAATGAAATGACTGATTTTCTCAAAAGAGATTATAGCCAATATAGATAGATCATTCCTACACTCGACCGTCGGTTGTGATTCTTTGATATATTACACTGATTTAACTGTATCGATTGAATCAGTGAAGGATGCTTGTCCTTTAGCCATATATGACTGCTAAATAGCTGTAGTGGAAAACTGCTTTGGCTGAAAATATGGAATTCAAATAGTGGTCCAAAACTAATAGGAGCCTTTTTTGCTAAAATTGTAAATTGATGACAGAAAGATATTTGGCCTCAAGATAAATTATCAGTTGAGATATTACACTGATTTGAGATGATACGATGTTATTTAGAAAGTTGTGTTGCAACAATATTTTTGTTATTGGGATGACACTTACTTGGTTTAGCACAAGATTCTAGTGCTGAAAATTGGCTGAGACCCGAACAGGTCAGTTGGCCGAGTGGTCTAGACGGTTGACATTACTGGCGATTAGGTGCCTGACTCTGAGATCGCTGGTTCAAAACCCGTTCGGGTCTCAATCAATTTTCAGCACTAGAATATATTATGCTATGCCAGGTAAATGTTATCCCAATAACGAAAATAGTGTTATTACACTGATTTGACTGTATCGATTGAATCGGTTAATGATGCTGTTGCTGATGAAGCAAATGGACCAGGGCCTCTGCTTTGTTATAGGGCTATGTACAAATAAATAACACAAAAACATCAATTAAGGTTGCCCCGAGATTTAGCTTATGCTGCTATGTCTGAAATAGACCCTGTTGGATTGGAAAATCGTGCAGTTATTGTCACCGCACTTACTGATTACCTTGTGATCATATCACTGTTAACAATTTATTTTGGAAGTAAAAAGATAATTTTGTGACCAAATTACTGATAATTTATCTTGAGGCCAAATTACTGTTATTAACTTGTGACCATATATACTAATTTGCCTTGTGACTGTTACTAACTTAACTTGTGACGAAATTAAACTTATTGAAACATTACTGTAATTAATTAAATACTTGTAACCCCATTTCTATCATCAATTGACAATTTTAGCAAAAAAGGCTCCTACTATTTGATGTCCATATTTTCAGCCAAGCAGTTTTCCACTACAGCTATTTAGCAGTCATATATGGCTAAAGAAAAAGCATCCTTCACCGATTCAATCGATACAGTCAAATGAGTGTAATATATCAAAGAATCTCAACCGACGGTCGAGTGTAGGAATGATCCATCTATATTGGCTATAATCTCTTTTGAGAAAATCAATCATTTCATTCCTTTGAATGTCTTGACAAACGCAATTCTCATCCATTTTATGTAAATAAAACAAAGAGTAGTTTCCTTTATAGACAAATCGCCCATCTAAAGAAGATAAATCGACCAGAGTGCAATGCATTGTGGTATACTATGATAGCTGTAGGCTCTACACTTTTTTAACTTTGCTTTCTGTTTACTTTCGTTTTAATTTTTTTTTTTTTTTTTTTAATTTCCATTTTTTTATGAATTCATTTTAATTGTATTTTTATTTTGATCTAAATCAAGTTTTGTTTTTCATTTGTTTTCGGGGGAAATTCGTTTTTAATTTATTTTTAAGTTACTTTCATTTTGATTTAGATTTATTTTTATTTTTATCTTTTTTTATGAATAAAATTTCATTTAGAATTACATTTAAATGTCTTTTAACATACTTTTTCTCGTAAACTTTTAAAGTATTACTTAATTCCTTGAATGATAGCGGTAGGCCACCATATAGATCCGACCACGTAGGCCTATTCTCGTAACAATATCAGCGCTGTATAGGCTGTCCTAGGGTGTGTACAAAACGAAGACCCAAAGACCCAAGACTTTGTACACACCCGTCCTAGAGTGTGTACAAAACGAAGACCCAAAGACCCAAGACCTAAGACCTAAAAAAGAAAGACCCCACGAGGTAAAAAACGAAGCAAAATCTATCACCCCCTCTCTTCCCTACAGGGTGAAACATAAACATCATTTTCTGGGGAAATTGGCGTGTTGACATGCTTAACCTTCGAGTAAAATTTCAATGGAATATTCCTATGCCTTGTCGGATTTGTTCACAGGGTCTTCGTTTTTTACCTGGTAGGGTCTTCCTTTTTGAGGTCTTCGTTTTTTACCTGGTGGGCTCTTCCTTTTTTAGGTCTTAGGTCTTTGGGTCTTCGTTTTGTACACACCTGATGTCCTAGGATATTGTTGTATTTCTTTCTCGAAACTCGTAGAATAGAGACACACAGATCAAAAAGTAACTGTAGATTTATTTATTCCAATAGTGAATGCACAAGGAATCAACAATATATTAAGCACAAGGTATAATACACAAATCATACATACAGTAGTTAGCACTTCGATTGAATCCCCCGAGGCCTTGGCTACTAGCTTATTTATATAAAACTTATACTTCTAGAACAATCAAGAAGCCACTGTAACAATCCAGAAATAATACATTGTTGCACACTGTTTTCACAGGTTATATTGCATCATAATATTAGTTGAGAAACCTTCAGTAACTTCTGGAAAGATAATCTCTTAAGTTCTAGAATAATCTGGGTCAATACTATAAGACCTCCCCACCAAAACTGATGTTATAAACGTCAGCAACAAATCTTCACTTTTGGTTTGCGCTTTCGCTGGGATCGTCTTGGGTTATCGGGTCCATACTCCGAAATTGGTTTCTTCGACTTTTTTTTTTTTTTTTTTTTTTTTTCTTAAGGGGGTTGACAACCCTAAACCTATGTACAATAAATAGACGATTTCGACCACTTCTTTTCCACCAATCTGAAATATTTAAATATCAATGGAAAGAGGGGACTTTCAGCTATCCAAAAATATAAAATTTATTTCTTTATGACATTTCAACTTTAAGAAATACGGTATGAAAGATGAACGAAAAAAACGTCAATTATTCCCTTTTAATTAGCATATCTACTAGGCTATTTAAAGTGGACCAGGCTTCATTTGTTTCGGACAATCATCCGACAGCCTCAAACACATGAAATCTTTTGGTTATCTAATCAGAAATAGTCTACAGAGCTTACCTTTGGAATTTGAGCCTTCAAATCCATGTGTATCCATAATTATCCGTGTTTGAAAAATCATAATGCCTTAAGAAATTACGAACGTCCCGCCATATTGGAAAACGGTTCGTCTTGATAGTCAAAGAGTTATCCTTCCCGTCGTGCAATAGCGGTCATCTATATAAATAGACTACAACGTATTTTCAATTGTAGACTTTGTCAACAGGACACACAATTTTCAGACTGACTGGAGACCAGCCGCGTACAGCACGGAAAAAAAATGAAAAGTGAAATTTTTTGTTTGAGGTATATTTCAACGTATTTTGCGATTTTCTTAGAGCTTGAGTATTTCTGAGGACTGTTTAAATGTAACAAAGGCCCAAAACGACCCCTAAAATCAAGCCTGGGCCCCTTTAATATAGAAGGTTGAAATTTTGCACAACGCAAGTCTACATGTATCTCTACAAAATTACGTTGGCTTTTTGGAAAATTTTGTTTTGTTTTGAAGATATTGATAGAAATCAAAATTTTGCGAGTGCATTTACGAAAAATTGAATTTTTAACAAATTATTCATTTTATTAAAAAAAAAGCCAACGTAAAGTTATAGAGGACATCGTAAGCTTTAGCTGAAGCCAAAGTTTGTAAAAATCGGATAAATTGTAAGCGAGATATGCTTTTGGGAAAATGGCATTTTTTTTCAACATTTTGCAAACACATTTAAACCTTACGTAATTAACGATCATGTTGTTAAAAGATTGTCTTTCATGCTGTAGAAATCTTTAGGCATCGATATGCACCGATATCCACACAATTGGAGTGCTAAAACAATGGATTAGCACATGTCCAAACACCCCTACCCACCAATCATAAAATTTCTCTGTTTACATGGGACATCACGTGACTTCTGGATTCCCCCGATACACAAACTCTTACTTCGCGTGCCGATATTAATAATAACTGACCGGCAAACGTAGAGGATGTTTATTTAGCCGATGATGTTGTAATCACAAATGTCAACTGACAACGTAATTTGTACGTCTACATGGAGGAATACCCCGTTTTGTTCTATAAATAGATTATCTTCACGGACGGATATCAGACGAACCACTGAAGCGATTGAGCTAAAATTTTTACTAGATGAGTTTCTTTTAATGCCAAATAGAATGGATATAAACCTAATACGTTTCTTGATTGAAATACACTTCGAACGATAAGGTTGTCAACCCCCTTAAATTGTTTATTCATTCAAAAAGAAGAAACATATAATACAATAATAATACAATAATATGGTGAATAGTATGCATTATAATATATACTGTATAATAATAATAATAATAATAATAATAATAATAATAATAATAATAATAATAATAATAATAATAATAATAATAATAATAATAATAATAATAATAATAATAAAAAAAATAAAAATAAGAATTCCGGTTTTAAAATATCGACAAACAAGAACATCTCGAGATCGATTTGTATGGGTATTAGGGGTCTAAATATATATATATATATATTAAATTAACGATAAGTAATTATCTTTATTATACTCCAAACATCCAAATAGTAGCAGATTTATTTTCAATCAAATGAAAAAGATATTCTGCCTAAATATTCATGAAATCACTCACATTTAACTTCCAACTAAATGTATTGAATTCAATATGGCGGATATTTCAGATCTGGTTTCTTCCGAAATCAATACGAGGAAAAATATACAAAATGTATTTTAGATACAAGTCGTGTTTTATCTTAATAAACATATATTTTACTAATATACCTGTTTGTATAAAAAATGTTGTTATCATATTATAAAACTAAACTAAACAGTATTCTAATACATACGGAACTATTTTTTGTGCGATTGTATACCAAAATGAAATATGTGTGAAGCAAGTAACAGGTGGTCAAACATCAAGTTAAACACTTTAATTAACGGATTAAGAGACGTTTCAACTTCACACTTTACTATCCTAAACATACACTCTAAAGTTAAATCTAATAGACGAATTACTGTCACAGCTCTATTTATATGATGGTGATATTGTTTACCAAGACTGAAATTTTTATAACTATATAGGTTATAGATTAAAAATCCGAAAAAAAAAAATTTAAAATCGGTCCATAAGTCTTGGAGCCTTGGTCTAAATTTCAATTCAATATGGCGGCTTCCGATTTAATGATATCGATAAAATGTTTTCGCCATACTCCCCCGATTTTCAATTTGAATTAATATTTTAAATTTCAGTACGATCGGATCATTAGTTTTCAAGATATAAAAGTTAGGCCTTAATCGGCGGCCATCATGGAAATAAAAAATATTGAAATTCTACTTACACAGAATTTTCTGTAATGTTTTCTAGATTGATAACCAGAAAAAAAATTCAAAATCGGTCCATAATCCTCAGAGCCTTAGGCTCTTGAATGACGTCAAGGCTAAATTTCAATTCAAGATGGCGGCTTCCGGTTGAATGATATCGACAAAATCTTTTCGCCAATTTTCCTTGATTTTTTATATGAATCTATACTGTAAATTTCAAAACGATCGGATCAATAGTTTTCGAGATAAAAAAAATAGGCCTTAATTCGGCGGCCATCTTGGAAACCAAAAAATTGAAAATCTGTTCCCAAGGAATTTTTCGTATTGTTTTCTAGATTGTTAATCCGAAAAAAAAATTAAAATCGGTCCATAATCCTCGGAGCCTAAGGCTTTTGAATGACGTCAAGGCTAAATTTCAATTCAAGATGGCGGCTTTCGGTTAAATGATATCGACCAAATTATTTCGCCATTTTCCCCCCACTTTTAATAAGAATCTATACCGTAAATTTCAAAACGATCGGATCTATAGTTTTCGAGATATAAAAAATAGGCCTAAATTTCAATTAAAAATGGCGGCGCTTCCGTTGATACCTGAGCCTTTAAATAGCTTGCATTTATTAATACATGTTAATAAGATTCTACACACAAAATTTCAATCAATTTCAAAGACAAGTTTCGGAGAAATAAGCTTTGGAAAATACGGAAGAATAATAATAAAAAAAACTAGAACTGTGAACAGCTCCGAGCGTGGCAACTATGCGTTATCCCATGGATTTCGAACATTTTGAAACTTCTAACCTGCTAGCTTTCAATTCCGGTACTTTTCAGCCTACAATTGTAGGCGTAAACCTTCCGCTATAGAGGCAATTTTTTCTACTATAAGTTTCTACTATCAGTTCCTTATTAGATTTTTGTACATGTCTAAGATTTCGGTAGGATATTTACATACATTCCAAACCAAATTTTAAGTAGGTAGTAAGATGACAATTTGTCATGAAATTTAAACTCTCTATATTCAAATTTAAACATTATTTTGTAACTTTGGTTGTAATTAACATAGAGAGAAAATTCAAGCTATGTGATAATTTGCTTATTCACAGCTTTATAAAGAGATATTTTTTGAATTTGTATGCAAAAATTTTACAAAAAAATAAATTTTATTAGGGTTATCAGATTATATCATTAGATTAATTTACTCTTTGGCCACCTGTGTGCGTTGAACCGTGACTAAAGTGGTCAATAGTTCATCTGTGTTTTATAAGACTTATATGTCTGCTACTCTTCACATGCCTGTATTTGACATTTTTTTTATAAAATCATTTCTATTTAAGATACGAACAAAATTCGAACTGATCAATGACAAGCGAATTTACTTCTTTAACTTGATGCATGTTTTGAATTTGAATGGAAATATTTTAAGAAATTACATAATCAGATTAATTTGTTCCTCAGCTCAGTGATTTGACAAGTAGGTGTGAAAATTTAAACCACCAGTTTTACTGACATATTATATAACAGCCTTTAACACCCTGACTGGTCAATTTGAAACAGATTTTATGAAATAAAAAACCGAAAATTGGTATTTATTTTGTTAATTTATCTAAAATTAATGCTTAAATTTTCATGGTAAAATGACCATGTCGCATATCATCTAAGAGACAATTTAATTTGGAGTCCAATGATGTATACCACATTGATGTGGGATGAATATATTTTATGTTAGTACTGGAGTTGTAAAATTTAATTTTGCTTTTTTAAAATATGCTTCTGCACTTTTGGCATATATCCTTTATTGAAGAGTTTTGAGGCTATTATAAAACAGAAATCTCAAGTCAATGTGTTCATAAGGAAATGTAATATTGCCGTTCAAAGTTTCAAAAATATCAGAATTCGGTTGGCTATAAAACCCAGAAGTTGATATTTTTCATTCAATATTGTCATATTTATAGACAGCTGAGGTCAAGGCCATTCTATATGGAATATTTCAAGGTCATTGAAGGTGAAGGTCACAAGATATAGAATTTCAAATTTTCAAAAAATTCAAACGGGCATAAAATAAATTTATGTTCGAAAATCAAAATTCTGTTTCAAACATCCTTTAGATAAGAGAGCAAGGTTTTGATAGATACCAAAATCATACAAATCGGATAATAAATGACGGACTAATTAAATTTTAAAGAAAATGTAGGGTCGCCTGAAATGAGATAAAAAAACCGGAAGTCCCCACGCCCAAACCGAAAGTGATCAAAAAATTTTGATGATATATTTTTAATTGTGTTGCGTATCTATCTATATCCTGTAAATTTCAGATCGATCCGAACATTAGAGCCCGAAAGTGTAACATAACCGTCCAAAATTGCAAAATAGTCAGATTTCGGTGGGCTATAAAACCGGAAGTTAATATTTGTCATGCAATATCAGCACATCTATAGACAGCTGAGGTCAAGGACATTCTACATCTCAAATGTCAAGGTCATTGAAGGTCAAGGTCACGAGATATAGAGTTTTAAATTTTCGAAAAATTCGAACGGGCATAAAAAAAATTTAAATTCGAAAATCAAAATTCTGTTCCCAACATTTTTTAGATAAAATATCAAGGTTTCGATAGACACCAAAATCATAAAAATCGGTTAATAATTGGCGGACTTATTAAATTTTTAAGAAAATTTGCTATTTTTGAAAACTGCGCATGCGCAACATTCAATTTAATTTTTCTTCATCTCAGGGGATTAAAATCATTTAGTATAGCTAAAATATACGGTTTTTGTTTAGAATCTTGAATTACATGGGAAGCAGGGTCGCCCGACATGAGACGAAAAAACCGGAAGTCCCCACGCCCAAACCGGAAGTGATCAAAAAATTTTGATGATGTAGTTTTAATTGCGCTGCCTATCTATCTATATCCTGTAAATTTCAGACCGATGCGACTATTAGGGCCCGAGCTAGCTTGAAATCTTATTTGCATATTATGCAATTAGCCACTTTCGGGTTAGCGAAAATTTCATGTTAGACATTCAATTTTGATTCCAGCCCATATAAAGACCATTGGTGAAAACAGAAATAGTCTATCTTTTTCCGTTTGGGCTAGCGAGCTTCCCAAAAAAAAAAAAAAAAAAAAAAAAAAAAAAAAAATAAAAAAAAAAAAATCCGAACGAAAACAAAGCGTGACAAATTTTATTTGCCACGCAACTAGAATTGATAGATCAATACTGAGATTTCACTTCAAATACACTCTAAGCACACCACTAAATATTGTAGCTACAAGATCAAACGAGCGGACGCCCAAAAGGCAATACGCGCACCAGCAGCAAATGCGTTTGTATGAGCAAACACCAACAGCAAAATAATAGTTGAATACTTATACTATTTATATATTGTACTTTTCAAAAGAGTTAATTCGCTAACAGAAAAGCTGGTTTGAAAGGATTAGAGTTTTTATATTAACAGAGACACATACCAAGTTTCATAAAGATTTGATGAAAATTGTAGTCTGTATCGCACCCACAAGGTGAATTTGACAAGGAGGGGGCCGAGGCACAGCTCGTGAACCACAGTCACGATGTTGTTTTTCAAAGTAACTAAGATTTTATGATGAGAAAGACCCATACCAAGTTTCATAAAGATCGGATAAATACCATAACCTGTATTCCACCCAAAAGCCTTCCACCAAAAAGCTAAATTTGACAAATTTTCACTAAGTAAGGGGGCATATTTCACCAACCGTAAAAGTCAGGAAGCTAGTTTTCAAAGGGAACCCAGATTTTATGATACATATAAAGTTTTGTAAAGATTGGATAAAAATTTATCGCACCCATAAGTTGAATTTGACAGATTTTTCGCTATGTTAGAGGCCAAAACTCACCAACCGTAAAAGTCAGAAAGCTGGTTTTCGAAAGGAACCAAGATTTTATGATACCAAAGACACATACCAAGTTTTGTAAAGATCAGATAAAAACTGTAGCCTCTATTGCACCCACAAGTTGAATTTGACAGATTTTCTATATGTTAGAGGGCAAAACTCACCAACCGTGAAAGTCAGAAAGCTGGTTTTTGAAAGGAACCGAGATTTTATGATACCAAAGATTACATTTTGATGTGGGCGTATAAAAAAGGAAAGCTGTCCTTTAAATCATTTATCAATAGAAAGTACATCACTTAAATTGGTCCGTATACGTATATAATAATATAGAATGGATGAATATATGATATACGTAAAATGTGTATCACAAAAAAAAGAGAAGGTTTGTAAACATGTATATAGTAAATGAATATTTAAATATATATAAACAGATACAAATATATGAAGTTAAGATAAATGTAGTTAATTATGAACAGAAAAAAGTATCAGAGATAGAAGAAGTTTATAAGTATATTTGGTAAATTATTTTTCTTGACCTTGAAAGATAATTATTAGCTGAAAGAGTCGGTTAGTATGTTTTGATAACAATATAGATTAAACTTGAGAACAAGTTTGGTTTGATTATTTTATGGGATTTTGAAGTTATTTTATGGTTATTAACCCTTTGATCTTGGAACTGACACTAAACTCGGACTATAATTAAACAATAAACTCAAGGCATTAATCTTAGTTCTATTCTTACCAAAAATTAAATTGGCGCCAAATCTGCCCTAGAATCTTATAAATAAAGCTGCTTCACTACCTGTTTTATCATTCGTCTTTGCTATATATATTTTCTTCCTGGATAGGAATCAGCTAATAATCGTAATGGAAACATTGGATCAAACAGAGAATTAATAATCTAAGCTAAGTATATACTTATCTTGTATATATCTAATTAAAAACATTATTTTCTACTTTATAATATATGATTGTTTATCATAGTAACAAAATGTAAATATCCGGTGAGATGTAGTCCGGGGCTACTTACCTCGTAATGTTCTAGTCCGGCTATCTGAACTTTGGGATTTTCCCAATATATACTTACCCGAGGCAATACTACCTAAAAAAAACAAAAAAAAACAAAAAAAAACAAAAAAAAACTTATATATAACTATTATGTATTAACTGTATTATGTGTATAATATATGTGTTACAATGGCTTTCTACACTAGGAAAGTAGAGCTAACCGATGATGGGATGATGGCTACTAACAGTATCATACGAACCAACACTCTCAATCTATACCCAGAAGAGGATACTCTGGAAAAGATAAAGTCAGTAGATATTTTATATAATATTCAAAATGTCAGTAACTCTACCATCAATAACATCAAATGTCTACAGAATATCCAACCAAACTGTTTCTACCTAACTTTAGATACTGAAGAAAATATGGATAAATTCATTGATGAATTTACAGACAACTTGATGGTCAAGGGGGTCAAATTAGCTGTAAATAAGTGTAAGGAGAGGGTGTGGAGAGAGCCAGTAAATAAGACCACCATTACTGTCTTTGGAGCTCCATACCAGCTCCAATCGACCCAACTAACTAGGAAACTTGCACAATACTGCACAGTCCTAGAATGCCGTCCTACAACTTTTGGCGACTTTCCCACTATTGACAGTGGTACCCGCATTGTATATGTTAAAGACATTACAAGACCTATACCGATGTCTGTGTTTATAAGGGGTTCTAAAGTTAATTTCAGGTATGAAGGGCAGATAAGAAACCAACGACTATGCTATATCTGTAAGAAATATGGACATATAAGTGACACTTGTCCGGAAAAAGAAAAAGAAGTAGAAGAAGAAGAGATCAGTACTTCAACACCACCACCACCACCAATAGACCAGATATATACAGATAAGTCAATTTCAAAGTATAAAATAATTAAGGATTCATCCAGTAACCCAATCCCAATAGTAGAGGAATATCAACCCCCTATTATGACCACAGCAATAGTGGAGCCCCCATCTACTAAATCCTCAGAAGTGGTACCTCAGTCACTGATACCGGTGAATTCTAATAAGGAAGAAATACTTGAATCATTGTCGAGAACAATTAAGGACTTGTCCTACTTTCTCCCGGCTGCCTCAACCCCTTTGAGGTCCGAGATAGAAATACCCACATCTCCCCTTATAGAAACAGCAATTACAAACACAGAGGAGTACAATAGTACAGATGAGATTAATTCCACAGACAAAAGCAAGTCTGATGTCTCCTGTAACACCAACATAACAACTGAGTCAAACACAGCTACCTCAGTGGGGCAGTGTGACTCACTATCATATTTAAATGACATATCAGATTCCTTTTTACAGATAAACGGTGATGAAGTCACCGCCAAACGAAAAAAATCGCAAAATTATTCAGATATAAGTTCGTCTGATGAAGACCATGAAAAAAAGGTGAGAGTTTTCTCACCAGAAAAACAAACTGAAGTTTAACCCAAGAAACAGTAAGTTCTTTAATACTAATATACTAACTACTACACCCTATAAGTCCCTATTAACTTTCACAATGGCCCTTTCTGTTATCTCCTTAAATATTCAAAAAAGCTTAAATACAAAATATACTCAAATAACTACAGCCTATAACTCTTCTCATATCATAAACCTACAAGAAACTTCACACTTATCACCCATACACTTACAAGATCTTCAAAATAGCTCAAATTTTAATATCTACATAAATAATGGCACTCCAAATTCAAAAGGCGTGGCTACCCTGGTGGACAAAAATCTACAGACAAGGGATCTGACGCCGCAGGGCTTCCTGGAGGGGAGGTTCCTTCACCTGGAGGTACTGGTAAATAAAGATACATATACTATCATTAATATTTACAGCCCTGTCATCTACAAAGAAAAAAATGAATTCTACCAAACATTATCAAAATATCTACAAGAAAATCTTAAATTACAGAAAACTATTATATTAGCTGGTGACTTTAATTACGTAACAGATATCAAAGACAGTAAAACACAACACAACCTATACACGATCAGACAAGACATTAAAACTCAATTCGAATCAACTCTCATCAACTTACAATTACAAGATATCTTCAGAACAACCTACCCCAATAAAATCTCATACACTTCTCAACAGACTACAAGAATTGACAGAATATATACCAGCAAACATTTTTTATCAAAACTAAAAGACATCAAACACCTACCAATCATAATCGGAGACCACAAAACTGTCATAGCCAATTTCAAACTTACCAGAAACAAATGGGGCAATAGCTATTGGAAACTTAACACCCAGATTTTAAACAATACCAATTATAAACAACATATAGCTTATCTCCTGAATCACTGGCATACCCAGAAAACACTCTTCCAAAACCACCTGGAATGGTGGGAAAAACTTAAATCTAAAATAAAAGCAATTTCCATAAAACACTCTATCACTCTCCACCAAGCCAAACAAATACAACTCAAAAACCTATATACTCTATTAGAACATCTAGAAAACCAGTCTGAAATTAACCATCAAGAAATATCTTCAATAAATGAACAAATACTCGCCTTAGAAAAAGAATTCAATCTAGGAACTCTCATCAGATCAAAAAAACCCTTTACCAGTCAAGATACCACAAACCTAGAAATCTATAAACTATTCGAAAAGAAAAACGCTGACAACAAAGATATTGACAAACTTGAAACCAGTACAGGAGCAGTGTTAACAAGTAAGCTAGAAGTACTAGAAGAAATCAACAACTACTACTCCTCTCTCTACTCTTCTCAAAATATATCTCAAAATTCCATCAACAACTACCTGGAAAACACAGATCTCACCACATTAACCACAGAGCAACAATACCTACTTTCTCAACCTATTACTGAGGATGAGGTCCTGTCTGCATTGAAGTCATTTCACAACAATAAATCACCAGGTATTGATGGACTGCCAAAGGAGTTCTATCTGGAATTCTGGCCACAGATTGGTGAGGATATCACAGAAACTATAAATAATATATACTTTACACAACAACTTACAGAAACTCAAAAAATAGCAATAATCACTATTTCATATAAAAATAAAGGCTCCCATACAAACTTAAAAAATTACAGACCTATATCTTTACTAACAGTAGATTATAAAATTATAACCAAGATCCTCGCCGGTCGGCTATCCAGGGTTCTAGATGATCTCATCTTCCCTTTTCAGACTGGAGCCGGAAAAGGTAAGACCATCTTAGACAATCTGCAATCTATCCATTGCATCCTGCAATATATGGAACAGAAGCATCTTGGTGGCACCCTTGTTGGATTTGACCAAGAGAAAGCATTTGACAGAATAGAACATAACTATCTGCTAACACTACTTCATAAACTCAAATTTCCACTGTACATAACAAATTGGATCAAAATACTCTACAGCAACATAACTAGCAAAGTCCTAGTAAATGGCACTTTTACTCAACCATTCTCAATACAACGATCGGTCCGGCAGGGGTGTCCCCTATCCATGCTTCTGTATTCCATAGCTATTCATCCCTTGGCATCAAAAATTATGCAAAATGAAAGAATTAATGGCATCAAAATCCCAAATTTTTCTAAACAAGTCAAGATCTTCCAACATGCAGATGACATTTCAGCCCTCTTGACCACTCCTACCTCACTCCCAGAAATCATTCTAGAAATTACTAAGTTTGGCACTGCTTCTGGCTCAAGGCTGAATAAGGACAAGACTGAGTTCATCAATATCAATGGCTTCAGTTCGGACACTGACCTCGTCCCATCTCAATGTATTAAAATACTAGGCATATATTTTGGACAAAGGTACATACAAAAAAACTGGACGATTATTGCAAATAAAGTATTTGGTGTGCAAAGTACGTACCTCCAGCGTGCTGGAAACCTTTCCTTCAGGGAACGCCTAGTGGCCTTAAATACCTTTGTCCTGAGTTTAGCTGTTTTCTGTATGAAAATCATACCACCACCTCGTGATATCATAAGACAGCTGAACGCCAACATCTTCAACTTCATCTGGGCTGGCAACCCAGAAACAATTCAACGTAAAACACTTATGTTGCCACTTGACCAGGGTGGCCTTCAAATACCAAATCTAGAAAATAAAATCTCAGCTAATCATCTTCATATCATCAATAAACTCACCACAGCTACAGAATATGCTCACCCCTGGATGTCTCTACTGAAATATTGGCTCGGAATATCACTCCGTGATATAATACCCCTAAACCCAAACCACACAGTGACTATCCACGAACCTCCACAAATATCTAAAATAAGACAAACATATAAACAAAACTCTAAACTCATCAACTTCAAACAACTAAATACCAACAAATCTATATACAAGCACCTACAATCTCACCTAAATCACAAACCTAAAATACTTACCATCAACCCAACCATAGACATTCCATCCACCTTCAAATTTCAAAACTTTCCATTACTTACAAACAGACAGAAAGACTTCATGCTAATCACCATCCACGCCGGCCTATATACTAAAACAGTGCAACAAAGTAGAACATTCAATAAAATCAATAATACCTGCAATTACTGTCACAATAAACCTGAAACACAAGAACACTTACTTCAAAAATGTACTTACCTTTATCCATTTCGTAAATTTTACACCACCCACATACAAACTATAACAACCAATAAATCATTTCAGCTACCATATCCGTACTATAATATCCAACATTATACCATGCCTGAAATAAAATACATAATATTAATATACATTCACATATATTCAAATAAAGATAAATCAATTTCAATACAAGATCTAATTTACTCTCTTTACCAGCATATAACCTAAGACTAACAACACCTACCTACTCTATCAGACTGTAACATATGCTAAACAGATGAAGAAAAAAAAAATATTAAATAAGACCCTCACCAGCACTACAGCACATGGCCCCATCTAATAAGCACCGACACTATTTAAATTTCTTCTGTACAATATTTATTATGAATATGTAAAATGAAATTCAAATTCTTTGTGAGGATAATTGTTTAATGTACATAATATAAATATGTGTAAATCTGTATAAATCTGTATGTACATGTACGATATAATCTCCTTAGTCTCTGTCACTCTACTGTTCTCACATTATTATTTTTTCTATCTTTCTCTTTATACAACTTATCCTTTCTAATCTGCTTCTATTATTATTATTATCTACCTGCTACCTTCTATATATATGTTAAATTTTGCTATTTTGTAAGTGCTATATTATATAGTACACTTGATATTGTAAATAAATTTTTTAAAAAAGCACAGTGATGATAAATATAGTATACTCTAAATAGTCGATAACTACTTTCCTCCGAACTAATCACCCTGTCTTATACACTAACCTCAGCAAGTAACAACCCTATGTATAGAGTTGGGACCAGAGGGACTCTAACCCCCCTCTGGTCCTTCTAGCTATTCATAGGTGTACTAACATCAACAGCCCCTAATCCTCTAGAAGAGTGAAGTCGAGTAACTCTCTAGAAAATAACCCCTCTATAGTGGAGAATGTATACTCAGTGTCTATACCAATAATGAGAACGTACATGTGCACGCCTGTACATGAAGACACTATCTGAGTGCTTTAAGTGCACGCTTTACTTATTCAAGGACTATAATGGATTCTTCAACATCAAGGTAATGTTTATCTTTTATTATTAAAATTTGCGAACAGAATTCGATTACCAGGACATATGCATTTACTGTCAACTAAATACCAGATTCAAATTGAAACCAGAATTTAATGATTGTCTATTTAGGCAGTAAGCCAATTTTGGAACTTACGTATATCGAAATCCATTTCAAGTACTTTGAATACAATTGGACGCTGTTTGTTTGAAATCATTTATGCTTTCACGATTTGCGTGTCCATTTTTATGTTGAGTTCTGTTCTGACCTTAAATTTATCTCCATCTCTCTCTCGCAATGTCGCTTTAATATAATGAGAAAGCTATTCAACAAGATATTTAAATAAAGGATTGTCAAATATATATATATATATTTAGATTTGGTTCACTGGTGTAAAAAATAATGGTAGGGGGCCATTTCTCAACCTTTATACATTGAATATCAGACGACTTCTATAAATAATTCAGGTAATAATATTTAGGCGAGCTATATTTCATCAGCAATTTTTACGGTTGGTTAATAGAGAGTATCGAGATTGATTGCATCGGTGCAATGATGAAAAATCAACATCGGTCCATAATCCTCAGAGCCTTAGGCTTTTGAATGGCGTCAAGGCTAAATTTCAATTCAAGATGGCGGCTTCCGTTTGAATGATATTGACAAAATCTTTTCGCCAATTTCCCCCGATATTGAATATGAATCTATACTGTAAATTTCAAAACGATCGGATCAATAGTTTTCGAGATATAAAAATTAGGCCTTAATCGGCGGCCATCTTGGAAACCAAAAAATTGAAAATCTGTTCCCAAGGAATTTTTCGTATTGTTTTCTAGATTGTTAATCCGAAAAAAAAATTAAAATCGGTCCATAATCCTCGGAGCCTTAGGCTTTTGAATGACGTCAAGGCTAAATTTCAATTCAAGATGGCGGCTTTCGGTTAAATGATATCGACCAAATTATTTCGCCATTTTCCCCCCACTTTTAATAAGAATCTATACCGTAAATTTCAAAACGATCGGATCTATAGTTTTCGAGATATAAAAAATAGGCCTAAATTTCAATTAAAAATGGCGGCGCTTCCGTTGATACCTGAGCCTTTAAATAGCTTGCATTTATTAATACATGTTAATAAGATTCTACACAAAAAATTTCAATCAATTACAAAGACAAGTTTCGGAGAAATAAGCTTTGGAAAATACGGAAGAATAATAATAAAAAAAAAATAATAATCTTAACGAAAACAATAGATTTCACAATCTGTAGATTGTGAAATCTAAAAATAATAATCTTAACGAAAACAATAGATTTCACAATCTGTAGATTGTGAAATCTAACTAGAACCGTTAGACGGTACCAAGGCAGTGCGCGTCCCTTCTATTGCATGGGTGAAACGTTGCATTTATATTATCCAATTCCATAATAATAACTAGACCTGTTTGTAACAGTTGTGCAGCTTCCGAGATATTTAGAATTTGTTAATCTCCTGGCTGTCATTTAAAATAGAACTAACCACGCCTACTCAGTATAATGACTTGTTTTGATTGGTTGCGATACTAAAACTGGAAATGTCAAAATTTGTGTCTTGACCAAACGATAAGAAATCAACACAATTTGACTTTATAACCTGTTACATTATCTTCTTAACTCTTCTTGTAACATTTATATCTGCTTAATTAGTGTGTAAAACAAAAAGTCGAAAAAACAAATTTGTGGGACAAAACACCTTATTTGAGATTACAAATTGATCTCGGATTTCATTAACTTTCCAAATCGTTGATACTTGTTAATTTGTTTATTTATTTATTTATCAATCTTAATTTAGGTGTAGTAGGAACATTAGATCCTGCAATTTGTGGCAAGTTGCCATGGTATAACATAGAGACATCAAATTAACAGCGCGGCTTTACATCTTTAAGAGAGTATTTTATAGAGAACCGTCCCTTATACCACTAGTCCACTCAACTGTACATTATTTTTGCTTAAGAGAATATCATTTAAAATTCTAAAGGTTGTCATTTCCTTTCAAATATTCCATATCATACATCGCCCACAACGACAAATGAACAATCATTCCTTTTATTTAAGATATATAATATCTTTGAATCATTTTAACTGGATTAATTTTTAATCGTAAAAAAAATTAAAATCAAAATAACAATTCAAAAATCGGTTTCCATATATATTTCGCCAATCGGTATATAACACAAATTGAATTATCCTCCGAGACCCTATTTCGATTTAAAGAAAAATACACACAGTTAGTATAGAAGAAATTACAAAATTTGCAAATTTTAAACGTGCAATTTTGATCAAATATCAAGTGTTATACACATATAATATATGGAAAGAATAACTAGACCTGTTTGTAACAGTTCTGCAGCTTTCGAGCTATTTAGAATTAGTTGGTCTCCTGGCTGTCATTTAAGGATAGAATGTAGATTGATTTTGCATTTATTTGGAGAGATGATTTATTCATGATTTAACACGTGACATTTGAGCTTGTTAATAGACTGGCAATCATTAAGGTCCATATATAAATATTTAACAATAACAATTTTATAGACGTGAATTTAAATTTGATATACTTTATGATAACTTTAAACAATGCCCAATAGCATCCAAATATTCCATTGTTGTTTTCGAACCATTCTCCAACTGGGTTTTCAGCCTCAATAGACGGTTATCTAGTTCTCGATAAACACGCTTTCTGCATCGAACTGCTGCCCCATTCTCAATCTGGCGCAACTTAGCTTCCTCAGATCTTTCCATCTTTTTGATAACATTTATAAATGTATATATTGTTGGATGTGGGGAATTGAATTTTTTGTTAAGTTTGCTGTGAAATCCTTCTAAATTGTTGTTAGTGCGGGGGCCTTCAGTGTCAAAATGGTTCCACAGGGGGATCTTGAATCTAGCATCATCATCAACCCATGTTGATGTGATATAGTCATTGAAGGTCTGTTGTTGTTGGACGGCTGGAGATTCTTCCATTATTTCAATCCATGTATCCTGGACTTGGTTAGGTGGTAGCAGGGCCATCCCAGCAGCTCTCCTGATCCATCGATTAACCTCTGGATCTTCCTTGTACTGTGTTGAAAGTCCTAGTTCTTGCGTTTTCCTCCAGATAGCTTGAGTATAATGGAAAAAACAACCCTTTGTTATAGTATGGGGGAACTCCCTTTCAATCGCACGTATGGCAGCCGATTCAAAATCTGTTTGGATTATTGTAGGGGAAAGAGGTCTATTCATTGCCTCAGCAACAAAATGTTTTGTCAAACTTCAATTAACTTAATCTTTGATAATCTCAATTGGACCAGTCCAGTTATCAATGGGTGATATGTGATCACCTCTTAATCCCAAACTAATTTTTTTTATATATTTTATCCATTATGTCTTTTGAAATTATATCTTTTGGGAAGACACCATTAAGGTTTGTGATGTAAAAATATCTAGGCTTAACCACGCCCACAAAGTCCAATGACTTGTGTTGGAAACTTCAACTGGAAATGTCAAAATTTGTGAATTGACCATTTTATAGGAAATATTTGAAATTTGTAATTGCCGATAAACCGAAAGTTTACATTTTGCTATAAAGCTTAATATGTCATTGGATAGAACGTATCACATTTGTACAGGTATAAAGATCGCCAAAGGTCAACGTCACAATATACACCTTCGAAGTTTTTATAATTTTTAATCGTAAAAAAAAACAAAATCAAATTAAAAATTCAAAAATCAGTTTCCATATAAATTTCGGCAATCGGTTATAGATTCTATATAAATGTACATCAAAATAACACATATTGACTGATCCTCCGAGACCCTATTTTCGATTGAAAGAAAAATACACACAGTGATGTAAAATATCTGGGCTTAACCACGCCCACAAAGTCTAATGACTTGTTTTGATTGGTTGGGATAACTGGAAATGTCAAAATTTGTGTCTTGACCAAAAGATAAGAAATTAAGACAATCAGACTTTATGACCTGTTGCATTTATATCTGTTTAATTAGAGTGTAATTTTATTCTTAAACTTTTCGCAATTTTTATTTATACATATTGATTTATATAGTGCTTTAAAGCTGTGAATTTGCACATTATAAATCTGTTCGAATTTTGTTTTTTAAGTTAAATAGAACTAAATATAAAAAAAATATGAATGTTTAAATCGCTTATTTTCTACTAGGCGTATTTTCAACAGTTTTCGGTCTATAGCTAAAATAAAGATATTGTTAGAAAGCTGATAAAAATCACATCACCATAATGTCAATTAGAATGTTGCCAAGAGTCTTGTTCATGAGATATAACCATCCGAAGATACGAGAAATATGCAAATTACCAATTTTTGGATCCCTATTAATCCAAATGTTCTTTACTAAAATTAGAAATCAAGGTATCATATGAACCTTTAGCCAATGAAGATGATTGTGCAGAAAAATAAAGGATGCATATTAGTAAGTTAGTCCTCTTCGTTCCTTGCGGAGAATAGGGCTGCTACAGACGTTCTCCATCTCACTCTGTTATGAGCTGTTCTTTTTGCTTCATTCCAGGTCTTGCCAATCCTTCCTAGCTCTTTCAGTCTTATTCTTTTCAAGCTATGTAAAGGTCGTCCTTGTCTTCTATGCCCTTGGGGATTCCAGTCCAGTGCCTCTCTGGTGATGTTGTTATGAGATCAAAAGGATGCATATGGTAGAGTTCAAAAGTTATGAACTTTCAAACGGAAGTCAGTTTTGAAAAACTTTGGCAGGACCTGGTCCAAAGACAAATTTGAAATTGAAAAATATGCCACTAGAGGGCCTAGATAATTATCCAAATTATATTTTAAAACAAGTCTGAAAAAAATAGGATTAAAAATGGCGGACGAGTAGTATTTTTCCAATAATTTGCATATTTCAAGATGGCGATCAAACGGTTAGGAATTTGCATATACGGCATACATACAAAATGAAGATATTGATGGTACTAATTCTGTGGAACAAAAAAATTGCAAGTTGGTGCAAAAATTTAATCCGAAAATTCCGATTTCTGTGATTTTCTACATTTTTTGGTCATTTTCGGACGTTTCCGGCTAATTTCGGAAAATGTTTCATCGGAATCTTTAATGATAATTTTTTGTCTACTCATCTACCAATTTTTGTGAAAAAATAAGACGTAAATTAAAAAAAAAACACGTGCTTTTTCATAAATCACGCACAATTAATATAGAACTGAGAAAAAGTTTTTCAAATATTAAAAAGCGCAATTTTGATCAAAATATAAAGTGTTATACACCATTGGAAAGAATAAATTACGCGTAATAAGGACATAAAAGAAATTTTGACGTATGTAAATTAGGTCACGTGACAGAGCTCTTCGAAGTTAAAAAGTACAATTTTCAAATGGCTGTAAAACCGGAAGTTGACATTGCACAACACAAATGAAGACATCAATGGATAGATCTCGACAAGGGCAACAACTTTTGTGCAGGTCACATGGTCACCAAAGGTCAAGGTCACGATATATGAACGTTGGAAAATTAGGCACTGAGTGAAAAAAAAGAACCGGAAATGAAAGGTAAGCTAAATCGAAATTCAAAATTCGGCTTCCTAAGAATTGTTAGCAATTATAAAATCATTATGGGTTAATAGTAACTAATTGCAAAAAAAAAAATTCAAATATCTTTAGAATTCCGGAAGTGAAAATTCGAAGTTTAGCGACGTATGACGCCGAAACCGGAAGTGATGTCGACATTTTGAAAACAGATTTTTCTTGACAAGAAAAATGTTTATCTAACTGCAAATTTTGATTTCGATCTAATCAAAATTGCAAAAGTTAGAAAAAGTGTTAAATTTTAAAATTCAAAAGTCAGCAACAAAAGTAAAAATTTCAAAATTTTTAAACTGCTATTATGTAAATCTAAGTTATAAGTAGTAAATAAAAAAAGTCCGAACCAGATTGGATAAAAAAACGAGCCATGAGTTAGTAAACAAAAATAAAATTTGTGACGTTCTACGTCATTTCCGGTAGAACAAAAATGCGTCATTTTACATTTAAACAACAACGAGCACTAGATTACGTTACAATATCACGCCAGATTGTGTAAGACATTTGCAGTTATGGCTGGGGAGCGTGACCAGAAAGAGACAAAAAAAAACTAGAACCGTTAGACGGTACCAAGGCAGTGCGCGTCCCTTCTATTGCATGGGTGAAACGTTGCATTTATAATATCCAATTCCATAATAATAACTAGACCTGTTTGTAACAATTGTGCAGCTTCCGAGATATTTAGAATGTGTTATATCTCCTGGCTGTCATTTAAAATAGAACGTAATCACGCCTACTCAGTATAATGACTTGTTTTGATTGGTTGCGATACTTAAACTGGAAATGTCAAAATTTGTCTTGCCCTAACGATAAGAAATTAACACAATTTGACTTTTTGCCCTGTTGCATTATCTTCTTAACTCTTCTTGTAACATTTATATCTGTTTAATTAGTGTGTAAAACAAAACGTCGAAAAAACAAATTTGTGGTCATAAAGGGACATAACACCTTATTTGAGAATACAAATTGATCTCGGATTAAATTAACTTTCCAGATCGTTGATACTTTTAATTTGTTTATTTATTTATTTATCAATCTTAATTTAGGTGTAGTAGGAACATTAGATCCTGCAATTTGTGGCAAGTTGCCATGGTATAACATAGAGCCATCAAATTAACAGCGCGGCTTTACATCTTTAAGAGAGTATTTTATAGAGTTGCGTCCTTTATACCACTAGTCCTCTCAATTGTACATTATTTTTGCTTAAGAGAATATCATTTAAAATTCTAAAGGTTGTCATTTCCTTCCAAATATTCCATATCATACATCGCCCACAACGAGAAATGAACAATCATTCCTTTTATTTAAGATATATAATATCTTTGAATCATTTTAACTGGATTAATTTTTAATCGTAAAAAAATCAAAATCAAAATAACAATTCAGAAATCGGTTTCCATATATATTTCGGCAATAGATTCTATATACATGTACATCAAAATAACACAAATTGAATTATCTTCCGAGACCCTATTTCGATTTAAAGAGTTAGTATAGAAGAAATTACAAAATTTGCAAATTTAAAACGTGCAATTTTGATCAAAAATCAAGTGTTATACACCATTGGAAAGAATAACTAGACCTGTTTGTAACAGTTCTGCAGCTTTCGGGCTATTTAGAATTTGTTGGTCTCCTGGCTGTCATTTAAGGATGTAGATTGATTTTGCGATTATTGGGAGAGATGATTTATTCATGATTTAACACGTGACATTTGAGCTTGTTAATAGACTGGCAATTATTAAGGTTTGTGATGTAAAAATATCTGGGCTTAACCACGCCCACAAAGTCCATTGACTTGTTTTGGAAACTTCAACTGGAAATGTCAAAATTTGTGAATTGACCGTTTTATAGGAAAAATTCGCAATTTTTAAATGCCGATAAACCGAAAGTTTACATTTTGCTATAAAGCTTAATATGTCATTGGATAGAACGTATCACATATGTACAGGTATAAAGATCGCCAAAGGTCAACGTCACAATATACACCTTCGAAGTTTTTATAATTTTTAATCGTAATTAAATCAAAATCAAATTAAAAATTCAAAAATCAGTTTCCATATAAATTTCGGCAATCGGTTATAGATTCTATATACATGTCCATCAAAATAACACATATTGACTGATCCTCCGAGACCCTATTTCGATTGAAAGAAAAATACACACAGTGATGTAAAATATCTGGGTTTAACCACGCCCACTAAGTCTAATGACTTGTTTTGATTGGTTGGGGATACTTTAACTGGAAATGTCAAAATTTGTGTCTTGACCAAAAGATAAGAAATTAACACAATCAGATTTTATGACCTGTTGCATTCTATCTGTTTAATTAGAGTGTAATTTTATTCTTAAACTTTTCGCAATTTTTATTTATACATAATGATTTATATATTGCTTTAAAGCTGGGAATTTGCAC
>CM060199.1:8265393-8297448 GCA_030562195.1 Nipponacmea schrenckii
TTTTGGATTATCATTTTCATCCAATCGTAAATCTAACCTAGTTCCTGGACCAGTGTAATTATGACCTGGAAGATGTTTCTCACCTTTATATTTAGCCCATGGAAAACCGGGAAGTTTAGTTAGAGATTTTTGAATGTCTCCTGATCCGAAATAAGTTGTAGGGAGTGAATGTTTATTAAAGACATTTTTTGGTTATTTAAAAGGGAGGGCGGCCGGATATCTGTAAGCTCTATTACTACTATTCCAGTAGCTTTGTTTTCTATCATTTAAGCATCTACTCCAAATATTCCACACTTGCTTCCGTTTCCGAAATGCTTCTTTTTCCATGTTAGCTTCATTCATCTCAATCATCCATTCTGGTGTAGGCCTACTATTGGTAGTGGTATGTACCTGATCGATTGAAGTCTGATGATTGATAGCTCCAATCGCATTTGTCAGCTTCAATATTCCAGAATTCAGTGATTCTTGTATCGGTCAAACATCTGATGAATTCTTTTCGATATCCTTTAACACTGCTGCATGGAAATCAAACTTGTCTATTATTATATTTAGCTTATTTAGTATCTCCCCGAGAAGTCTCCCTGTTTCGCTGGTTTTTCTTTGTTGCTCCTCAGGCCATATCGGCGTATACTCAATAATCATATATATCGAACTGTCTTAAGTCTTGAGTATAGAAACATAATAATATCAATCAATAAAAAAGTCCAATAGTGCCGGATACTGCATATATTATTTAATGTTTCACAACAATCTTCAGGTGGATGGCGAATTATTTAACTATGAGACGTAACGTCATTTAATATGTACGAAACGTCATTTAATATGTACGTAACGTTACAAATAAAGGGGAGAGAAAACGTTCTATATATATATATATATATACGTCGACACAGTTACTACACAAGGTGAATTAGATGTCATTTTGTAGGAGAAATTTTCGTGCATCGCGGGACGTGCTGATTAGCATAGAATATATCACTTGTCAGCCTCCAACTAAAACTATAAAATTCTAGATAAGAAACTAGTAAAATAGATATACAATATTCTCCTACTTTCCATCTTCTTTAATTCTCTCTCCTCTATACTCTCCAACATGTTCTTCTTCTCTTCTGAAAAATAAAACAAACATTGTATCAGCTAAAGTTAATAATTGTTTTTTATAATAAGAATATATTTATCTATCTATATTTCTGGTCAAGCTCCAACTTCCACATTTTCCAAAATTCAATAAAAAGTTACAAATTTCATCGCCGGAAATTTTAGTACATTATTTAAAACTATTTTGTTAAAGGTTGTCTGCTCCATGGAAACTCTTATGACTTGAATTGAAATTCCATAGTATTGTCAACTTTGTAAACAGTAAAATTTTTTTATAAAAAATATATTTAAAAAAAGGTTGCAATAGAATAGTATTACAATAATCAAAACAGGTGAACAAACAATCTGAAAGAAGTCGTGGGTTAAAAACATTTCTTTTACTTTAATTTTATATGGAAAGATATTAATAGATTAAAATATTATGTTAAAATTTATTAATTATACAAGTTAGAAGGTAAGTTTAACAATTGGTTGTAAATCAATAACATCAATATATTGTGGATAGTAAATTAATTTCTTAAATTCAACATCTTTATAATAATGATACAGATGTTGAACATGATTTTCAAGTAGTTTTTTTAAACGGGGGAATAATATCTATGAATCTTTGTGTTTTAACAAAGTAATTACGGCGCTTGACTTTAGCCAATCGGGCAAATGAAAATATTGTATTTAACATATTATTAATTATAGTACATGAGGATAATTTTATAACTTATAAATAGCCATGAATGAAAATCTTTCTCAAAATATCCTCCAGGGAAGAAATCTATCAATTTTTTTAATTATATCAATAAGGGGTTGTATTGAAACACGATAAATAAAGAGATGAGGCATATCTTCAACAATTTTGCCATCACAAAATTGGCAAAATGGGTTATATAGAATGTCAAACTTAAATAATTTTTCATTAGTTAGAATAATATTATGAGCTATTTTAAAATCATTTTCTATACATTCATGACTTTTAATTGAGGAAAAAAAAATCATGCCATACTCAATTAAAATGAATGTGTGGATATAGGGTATTATAAAATTGTATGGATGTAGGGGGATCCGTCGCCAGCTAGATCTATAGTTTCATATATATATATCATTTAAAGCTAGTGATTGGTTTTATAACAAGAAATTAACCAATATATAATTATATCAGCTACTAGCTTAGATTCTAAGAAACTAGTAAAATAGATAAAATATATTCTCCTACCTTCTATCATCTTTAAGGTTCTCCACTCTAAATTGGCAATCATCTTCTTCTTCTCTTCTGAAAAATAAAACAAACATTGTATCAGTTAAAGTTAATAATTGTTTTATAATTAGAAAGTATTCAATGTATATATATCAGCTACTAACTTAAGATTCTAAGATACTAGTAAAATTGATAAAATATATTCTCCTACCTTCCATCTTATTTAATTCTCCCTCCTCTATACTCTCCAACATCTTCTTGTCTGAAAATAAAACAAACATTGTATCAGTTAAAGCTAGTGATTGGTTTTATAAGAAGAAATTAACCAATATATAATTATATCAGCTACTAGCTTAGATTCTAAGATACTAGTAAAATAGATAAAATATATTCTCCTACCTTCTATCATCTTCAAGGTTCTCCACTCTAAATTGGCAATCATCTTCTTCTTCCGTTCTGAAAAATAAAACAAACATTGTATCAGTTAAAGGTAGTGAGAATATATTCAAATAAAAATTTCAAAGATAGATTACAATGCAAGGTAATATAAGCCCACTGGCAAAATTGAATTAAAATAATAAATTTGGCCAATAACTCAAAAAACATCCATTGAAAAATCTTATCAATTCCCAAATTAAAAAATCAAGGGCTGTAACTCAAAAACCGTTTATCAGAAAAATCGTTAAATTCAATCTTGACCGTCTTCTTGTAAATTCCAATGCTCCCACCAATAAACTTTTGACGTGATTTTACTAAGTCAAAGGCAATAACTTAAAAACTGTTCATGGGAAGTCGTCAAATTGAAACTTGACCACCATCTTATATATTCCAATACTCATACCAAGGTTCATCCAAATCTAATGAAAATTGCAGCCTTTATTGTACCAACAATTTAATTCCAAGTGATTTTACTAAGTCAGGGATATTTACTTTAAAACTGTTCACTGAAAAATCGTAAAATTCAAGTTTCATCAAAATCCATATTCACGTGGGCGTATAAAAACACTTGGAGATGTTTCCTAGATGACTGCTTCATTATATGGAATCAATCTACTGATGGCGTCGAATTCGAATTATTTTGTCCAACACTGAAACACAAACTTGATCAGATACAAAATTTCCATTTCTGGATAATCATCAAGTCAGAATGGAAACTAGAAACTGATATCTACACTAAACTTACTGATACAAAATAGTATCTTTACATCATGTCATCCAAGTCACACTAAACGCAGTCTACTGTATAATCTAATTGTGTTCAACACTGACTTTAAGATTTGACGATTTACGATCGTTCCTGCGTAAATGATAATATCAAGACTAACTGATAGAAGACTCGATAGAAAAAAGTACGATTCTTGTTAGGAACGATCCCCTCAAAGTCAAGTACAACGAAATATACGGAGTGAAACTTATAGCATTTGTTTCAACGACCAATCCAAAACATCCCGACACCATGTAAAGTGACGCATGCACCGTTACATGAGAGATTTTTGAAAATTGTATGCTAAAGTATTATAATATTGGATGACAAATTTTAACTTCCGGTTATGTAGCCATTTGGAAAATTGACACATAAAACTAGGGTGTGGTGTGAGGGATCAAATTAACCTCGAACAACCCTGCTACTTCCGGTGTAATTCACAAATCTAAACAAAAACAGTACAAATTATAATTATCTGTAATGAATAATTTAAACCACCTAAGAAGAAAAAAATAATGTAGATGGTGCATGTACGTTTATGAGAGTTTTTCTATTTCCTCTTTTCAACGACATCCGACATGGATGGTTTAATACAAAAATTCAATTAATAAAATTTTGAAAAAAAAATCTAGTTTGTCTGAGAGATATTTAGGGTTAAGATGATTAACAGGTGTTAAAAGAGGGACATTCCACAAAGTTGATTTGAACTTTTCAGACCATTTTATTGAGCTATTTATAACAATTAATCTGATTATTACTTTCTAATCTAACCCTGAAAAAATTATATATACAACTTTCAAACATAGTTCCATTTATAGCTGTGAATTTGCAAGTTATTTTTCCTATCTGAAAAGAAGACTGCGTCTTAGAATGAACATAAAATTTTAAACATGGTCATTAAGAGCATAATATCTATAAGTAAATAAAACATTGTCAGTCTTCAACTTAAACTGTAGTAAATTATTTAAAATCATTTTGTTAAAAGTTGTCTGCTCTTTGTGTACATCGGATACTGTTTTGAAATGAAGGGACTGTTTTCATTAGTTTCTAACCTTACAAAACAGTAACGCACTTAAAGTTTGGATTTAATAGAAAGGGGCGTATTTAGCGAAATTTTGGTGTAAAAAATATTTGACCTTCAAACAAACAAATTCTATATTATTTTCAACTGTGTAAACAGTAAATGACTTACTGTTACCTCTCTTGTGTCTGATAATCACAGTAACCAGTACAATAACAACAATGACAATAATAAAAACAATAACTGCAATAACCAGTAAATGCACATACACATCAATTTGTTCGTTGTCCTCAGTTTCTGAAAAAAATGAAGGACTATGCTGTAAGTTTTGCTAGCGCTCAGTAAAAACAGTTGATAAGAGCTGTATGATTTCTAATTAGACTAAGATTCAGCATCAATTCAAAACATACTATTGAATAGATATAGAAACTATACAAGTCAGATCTATATTGTATTCTAGGGTAGAATAAATAGTAATAGAAACTATACAAGTCAGATCTATATTGTATTCTAGGGTAGAATATATAGTAATAGAAACTATACAAGTCAGATCTATATTGTATTCTAGGGTAGAATAAATAGTAATAGAAACTATACAAGTCAGACCTATATTGTAATTAAGGGTAGAATAAATAGTAATAGAAACTATACAAGTCAGATCTATATCGAATTCTAGAGCAGAATAAATAGTAATAGAAACTATACAAGACAGACCATATTGTATTCAAGGGTAGAATAAATAGTAATAGAAACTATACAAGTCAGATCTATATTGTATTCAAGTGTAGAATAAATAGTAATAGAAACTATACAAGACAGACCTATATTGTATTCAGGGTAGAATAAATAGTATGTTGAATTAAATTCAATTCAACAGTTTCACGTTAAAATCTACCAAACAGTATATTGTGTACAACTTAGTGTAATAATTGTCATAGATAATGTTAAATTAATGTTGATATAATAAACAGACAATATATGGAATTTTTTTTCTAAGATTTTGTAAAACAGGATTCAGTTTATAACTTGGCAAAATGTCTGAGCAACTTTTCCCTGATATTTATGAACACATACCTTTTATATTTAGAGTAAAATTCCGCTTGGTTTCTCCATTGGTATTATTCACCAGACAGACGTAAACACCTTCATGAGAACTGTTGACATTCTCAATTTTCAATTTTCTTCCGGACATATTCCCTAGTAAGTTTCCCAAACTACTGGAGCCAAGATCTTGATCATTTTTTTTCAATATTACGTCGCATATTGGATGACATTTAGCTGAACATATTACTAACAAATCATCGTTATTATTTAAAGTTATCTCCATTTGATCTGGCTCTAGTTTCACATCAATTGGTTCAACTGAAAATCAGTAGCAAATTTAACGAAAAATAGCTTTATTGAAGATTGGTTGCAAGACAAGAGAACATACACATACATAACAGAGAATAGCTAGATTTTTAAAAAGTGACAAGTTTTATAAAATAGGTCTTAAATGTTAAGTTAGTAAAAAATACCTATTCTCAATCTGATTGAGGAAAAAAAACTTACATTCAGGTTGAACAGTGAATCTTTCACTCTCAAAGACATTATTACACTCTTCAATTTTTAAAACTGAAACAAAACAAAATCTGGGTTTGTATGCAAAATTACAACTGAAATATGCAAACTATGTCGTTTCATGAAAAAAAATAGGTGTGTTTCTTATAGGGCTTGTAAAGAGGTTTGTAAATATGCTATGTGTATCAGAAATATTTCACTAAAACGAAGTGTTTAATGACGTCAAATCACAAATCGTAATGTGTCATTTAGTTATAGTGGAATTGCACCACAGACGCCTCTTGTCTCTGACAAGACAAACTTTCAGTCTAATTTGGAGCTGGACTTATTTAAGTCAATGTATAGGAATTATTTTTTTACCATTTTTAAAAATGTTTAGTCGTTGATAACAAGGGGGGTAATCTGTAGCCAGACACATAAAGTTTCCACCATTATGGTCTACTGTCACGTTAATTTGAGATAAAGTTGGATCTAACTCAGTCATTCTCATTCCATTTTTATACCACACTGTGTACATGGACAGTGGACATTCTCCTACACTGGTTGTAACACTGTGACATTCAAGTTGTATGGTTGAAGTATAGTTATCTTCTGGTTTTAAAACAGGATTTGGTTTAAATCGTTTTTCGAGAATGGGTTTACCTGAAATAAAATGTTAAAGCTGAAAGATAATACTATTAGATCCAGTTGAGCTCTACTATAAAAAGTAATCTGGATTAAGGCTTAACACTCTGTGACGATGCAGCATTCATTAAGAAACGTCCATACTATAGAACTAGAAGGCTTTTTATTCAATGTTCTTCATAACTTGTATGTTAAATTCAACATTTGTCGTTGTATACAAAAATCATAATTTGTATTAATATCAGCATATTGGGATCGAGAGAGAATCTCACAGGCCTCAACTGAATGCAAACCAGTTATCATCCTCGGTGACCTTAATGTCAACTTTCTTTACACGAAAACTGGGAATTTACATGAAATCATCCAACATTTTGAACTAACACAGTGTATTGATGGACCAGCGAGGATAACTGATAAGTACTCCTCACTCGTTTCTTCCCCATACCTCATCCATCACTCTGAAATTCTTGATGCCGACATTACTGATCACTACCCCATCCGTGTCTCATTACGCATACCATGTCCGACAACAAGCACTGTTTTCTCCCAAGAAGTCAAAATCAATAATTTCGTTGATCAAGATCTAGCCTAGCTGAAGCTATTTCTTAAAAAATGGTTGATGGCATTCACACGTTTGTACATTTAAAGAAGTTAGAATGAAGGACGAACCCGGATCCACAAAAATGCTTAACTCTTTAACTCGCTAAATTCATGGTCTTCGAAAGTTCAGAAACTTTGTCACATCCGATATTCGTAGAGTCAAGGTGGAATACCACTCAAAATTGGATGACTTAATAAACGACTGCAAATTCAACGACAAAGACTGGAGAGGCTAGTCAATATGTTGCACTGAAAAACGCTATTATCGATGACGACCATGAAAAGGTCAACCTAGAATATCATATACAAATCGTAAATATGCATTCCTAACCTGTCTGTAGTAAGTTCCGATACACATGTTTGCGCATGTTTGATATTGCAAATATCGCGAAGTATAGGCGCTGTACAATTCGACAAATACCGTAGCATGAATTGTTTTGTCTCCGTCTAATTAATAAAATCGGAATTCTATTTCATTTTTTTTTAATAACAAAACAAAGCTGAACGCCCTACAATAATAAAAAATGATAAAAAGGTCCACAAGCATCTGGCAAGTATTTAGTATATCAATTAGGTCTAACGATTCTCTGGCGAGCGATCTTCGAATCTTATTATCGAATCAAATTAATGACTTACCTGCGATAATCAAAGCTTTCTGTCCCAAATGCATTAATCTGACATTTATAAAATATATTCCAGCATCTTCTTTTTGTAGTTTTGTTTTTATCACCACGAAGGCATCATTAGTCATGAAGATTTCTGTCAGATTACCGGCCAATTCAGTTGGATTACCATCCATATAAATTATATCTTCAAAAATAGAATCCAAATTTTTAAACCGAATTTCTGACTCTTTTACCAAATCTTGAACCTGAATTTTATTCAAAGCGAAAACCCTTCGTTCAGTGATAGCTTTGTTATACTCGTCCCTGAGATCAGAAAATGGAAAATTTAACTCCACTTCCTCTCCAAGTCGACCTTCAATTATTTCTGTTTTCATGCACTCTTCACTTTCAACTAAAAAATACAGATTTTTATAAATGAACACGAAAATAAAAAAAAAAGATTTGTTCGTGTTTGTTTTACCTAGACAGTGTAAAAATTATAAGCATATTACTTTTATAATAGTAATTAATGGAGATAGCTTGCCAGGCAAGGTAACATACACCCACACATCAGCATTGTTAAATCATTGTTCTTTTGATTTAAAGCATCTGTATATAAAAAAAAAACTTCATCTAAACCATCAAATTCCATTTTAAAATTGCAGCTTCTATTACACACAATAAACATTTTTACTTGCATTTTACTTAGTCAAGGGCAATAACTAAAATGTTCTTTGGAAAATCAAACTGACCACCATCTTCTAAATTCCAACGATAAAACCAAGTTCAATAAAATTCATTGAAAATTAAATCCACAATAACAAATTTTTGATATGATTTTACTAAGTCAAGGGCAATAACTCAAAACCTGATCACCATCTTATCAATTCCAAAGCTCACACCAAGTTTCATCAAAATCAATTGAAAATTGTAGCACGTACAATAAAATTCTGACGTGATTTCACTAAGTCAAGGGCAATAAATAAAAAAATAGTCTTCGAAATACGAACTTGACCACCATCTTATCAATTCCAATGCTCACACCAAGTTTCATTCAAATCTATTGTAACTTTTATAGCACCCACAACACTAATAAGGTGGCAATAACTCAAAAACTGTAGAAAAATCGCCAAAGAAGAATGTGACCGTCGTCTTAAAACAATTCCAATGTCTACACCAAGTTTCACCAAAAAACATTGAACATTATAGTTTACTAATATGGTAAAAGGTGTGTGTCTCTAATTGTGCTCTATGAATTGTAACAAATATCTGATTTTAATTACAAGTTTTTTTCATCGAAAAGGCAGTAATTATGAACTTTACCGTGTTCATGGACTTATATATTGAACCCAAATGTGTATTTGGAAAGTGCATTGCCAGTCACTCAAGGTAGACAAACCAACTTTATTGTCACATAGTCCAAAAAGCCGTTTCGGTGGCTGTTAAACAAATCAAATCTGATCTTAATAGACTAATAGAGAAGAGACTATCGCAAATTGAAAATAAAAAATTTATATTTAGAAGATGACCAGAAGGCAGTTGGGATTGAGTTTGATAAGTATGACCTGGAGTCACAGTTTAAAATCAAAGATAAGCAAATCAATGAGCTGTACAATTTATCAAATGACAGTGAACAGTATTCACGAAAATCTCACATCCGTATCATTGGTGTCAAATAGAATCCAAACGAAGACTGTTTATCTATTGTTAACCCCATTTTCGAAGACAAACTAAATATTGAAAGTGATATCATAGTGTTGATGTGGCCCACAGAGTAGGTACCCCCAACAATGCACCAAATGCATCAACCACTAACTCTAAACCTCGCAGTATTATTGGGCAAAATACTGACAAGAGATCACAAACAGCTGGTGATGAGAAACAGACGAAAACTAAAAGGAACAGGAGTAACAATAGCATACGACACGACAGTATAAATGTCCAACTTCTCAACAAAATATCCAAACATACAAGTGTAAAAATGCTTGGTATACAAATGGGAAAATTATCATGCAAGGCCAAGGCGACATAAGATATAGACAAACAATTATCCAAAGCAACAAAACACCATCGCTCTACCTAAGTACAAATCGTTCACCTCTTCATCTGTCGATGCCTGTTGACATGACACAACTAAAATTACATAAATCGGGTTACGAAATGACATCAACTAATTGTGGCAGAGTGATTTTATTGGGAAATACATTTATTTTATAGTCACCAATACTAATTTCAAATGTTAGATAATATGTTCCACCGCACTGACTTTAGCTATCTTGTTTCTATCCCATTTTCTATCTACTATCTTAAGTTAAAGTTGAGTTCTTTCTCACTTTTGATTTCTTGTCTTGTTTTAACCCTTTGAACCTGAGTATTTTTATAGTCAGGTGATTGGTAACCAGGGAATGTTTGGACACTTGTACCATAGAGTTTGAAGCAATAGGTTCAACTATTTCAGTTTTCCTATATTGCAAAGTACTTTAATATAGATTTATAGAATTAGTCTGTTTTAGATTATTACATCTTTGATATTGGATTATGTATGAAAGTGCTATAAGTTATTAATTTCTAGTGATTGCCAGGTATGTTGTGTTATATAGTTTCATGTAGTTTTATATTGTTTTCAAAGTGTTGGACATGTTGGAATTAAATGTCAGACATGTTGGATTTTAGTTTAATGGTTTATAGTAATGGTTTATAGTAATGGTTAAAGTTAATTTATACATTTCATCACTCTCATTCTAACATACTTTTAAACATCATATATTGCATTTTCAATTTAAACTTTGTTTAGTTAAGTTTAAACATATTTTATCGAACTATAAGGTACAAATGGATTGAGAACAAGTTCTAAAACTTTGGAAACGCTCTTTCCTTTACAAATACAGTGGTACTCACTTATAACGAACTTGCTTATACCGAAATAACGAACAACTTTAAAAGTCCCGTTTTTCAATGCACTTATTTTATTAAAAATAAATGGATAAAACGAAATGCTAGTAGCGAATTTTCGGTAATAACGAATAGAAATTGACACCCTGTGTACCAAAATTAATGGTTATTACTAATGGATAAGTCATAATTAACCGATAATCTCAATCGCCCCAATCACGGCAATAAATTGTCACCTCCCGACTCCCGACTATCAATTATTATTTATCAATTAAACCTAATTAACATTTTGTGTAATCCTTTTGTCCTCCTCTGTTCACCCACAGTCCCAGGATATTCATTTTGTTTACCGGTCAAAACAATAAACATACGGCGAAATCGTAAATAACGATAACCGTCTTCAAGTGCCATTCGATTCTCAACATCAACATGGCTACGTACAAAGCCCATAAAATTCCGAATCAGATGACGAAAATAACGACATGCGTGTCGGTGAATTGAAGAGAATTTGGTACGAGGTGAAAATTTACCGATTCACCAGATACCGTAAGACTGGACGATGAAAAATGACACCACTCCAGAATCTGATGACGAAGAAGAAATCATAGACAATGAAGTTGCCATCATTTGCGGGCGCTTTTCGAGCTTTAAACACGCTACGAAAATGCATGATTATAATTTATAAGTAGTGATTTAAAATATATAATATAAATTATCAAATACAAGATAGACAAAAAACACATATAAATTAGTTTTCTATTAAATTGACAAGACGAGTAAAACTTCAGACATACAAAAGTATAAGTAAAATAAATAATAATAAAATAGAAATAATAAATAAGTAAATGTGATATATATAAACTGTCTTAACTATGTTTGAACTGCACCTTTGTTTCCAAAACGTTTGGTAGATTTGATATTTTTGTGAACATGTTTAAATAATTTAGAATTAGAATCTGAGCTAGAATCAATGGAAAAGTTTCCCCATAACAGCAAGTTCAAGTCAATAAAAGCATAGCGGCTATTTCAAGCATTGAGTAAGACATTTCTTTCGGTATCATATAAGTGACATTTAAAAAAATTATGAGAAAGTGTTACCGCAGATAGATCACAGTCACAAAGAGTACTACTTTTAAGTGAACTACTGGTTTCCCGGACATTTTATACCCCCCAAAAACACATCTTTTTAAAACCAACGCTTTGCCCTGATATATTTTTTGCCCTAGCAATTTGTTTGATAATCTCTAAATTCAGTTCGATCTGCCCCCCACACATCTACTTATAGTAGGATAATAATAGTATCCATAGCTACCCTTACACTATTTTGTATTTGAAACATAGTTAATACTGAAACTGAGATTTTTGTCACCCCGCTTATTACAGCTCGTTCCTACTTAGGTCTACTGTTAATACTTATTTCAAATGATGTCTACCTAACCCTGTCCCAAATGCTTAATACACGTAGTGTTAGAACAAAATAAGACGACCTGTTCACACTTGTACACGAATTTGATATCGTCTGCTTCTCTGAGACACATCTTGATAATTCAGTTAAAGATAAAGCACTGTTACTGGAGGTTTTAACCCTCCTCTTCGTCAAGATAGAGACTCAAACGGTGGTGATGTAATAATGTTACAGATACCTTGAACATCCAGAATTAAAATACATATGGGACGAACTAACTCTTCCTCTGGATCCCTTCTGATAGCATCTGTCGAGAATTGCGTGAACTAACGACGTCGCCCTTTGGGCAAACGCGATTTTTGGGACTATCTCAACTACGACGTTGAACGAAGTTTCCGTACAACAAATCGAGTAGTACTGACTGGAGACTTCAAAGTTGACTACAAAACAAAGGTGGCCAGTTATAGGATCTCATCCTAACCTACAATCTTATAAATGTTCTTCAGACTCGAACTTCCTTTATTGATCTATTTCTAGTATCGAGTCAGGTTGATGTAAGTCTCGCCGAAACCTTTGACGTGAACAAAGATATATCAGATCATAAAGGTTTCGACTTTCGAGACAGATTACGAAAGCATGCTAAGCAAACCAGAAAGAGATCAGACAAATACAAAAAACAGCGAAACAAAGTCAATAACTTCAAAATTTTAAAGTCAAAATATGAACAACAAATTCTAGACAGTCTCACAGATAACATTAGCCAAAATGAAATTTTTTGGAAATTCACTAATAAACTCTTACAAACGAAATAAGAAAATGCAAATTCCACCGCTACAAAATAATAATGGTTCAGTCTCCTATACTGATCAAAATAAAGCAAACACCCTAAATGCGTTCTTCAGTTCGGTTTCTGATAACAATTCAAATGAAGCACTTCCTATTTTCTAATCGAAAACAAACACAACTTTCAGCTTTCGTGCTAAGAAATCACAGATGCGATTAGTTGCCTGAAGCTGAAAAAAGCTTGTGGTCCGGATAGAACATGCTATCAACTTCTTAAACGAAAATCAGAATCGATCTCTATTCCACTTCCACTATTCAACAAATCTATCAGGGAATGCGTCTTCCCCAAAATCTAGAAAATGGCCACTGCCATTCCGATCTTCGAATGGCGACCCATCTCTTCCGTCAAACTACAGGCCCATTTCTCTATTGAGTACCATTAGTAAGCTTCTCGAAATGATACTCTTCAAACACTTGTACAACTATTTCCACTCGAACAAACTCATTTATATATACCAAACTGGTTTCAGACCCCAACATTCGACGGTCCATCAACTTTTCGAGCTACACCACGATATTGTTTCGTCCTTTTGCCATTTGCTATCATGTTACGTATTTTTTGATATCTCCAAGGCCTTTGACCGTGTTTAACACAGAGGGTTACTCCACAAACTAAGTTCATATGGTCGGGACGACAACACACTGAATGGCTTTCTAGCTATACACCTGATAGAAAACAGTCTGTATTGGTAAACGACTTGAAATCAAATCCTATAACCCTAAAATCCGACGTCCCACAAGGGTCTGTCCTTTTCTTTCATCGTTTATATTAACGATATCCATGAATCTTTAACGAATCTTGCAAGATTATTATCAGATGCCACTGCTCTTGGCTGCCATGGCACAACCATTGAGGAGATTGTGAAATCGCTCAACTAAGATCTAAAGCAAATTTATGATTGGTCGAGGAACTGGCTATTGGACTTTAATCCTACTAAAACAAAAGTAATGATGTCTTCACAAAAGAAACACGATTTACCCAACTTATGGATGGGTGAAACTAAATTAGAGATCGTGTCCACTCATAGGCATCTTGGTGTTACTTTATCGGACTTCAAATTGACACCTTATATTGATAACATTGCTACATCAGTTTCAAGGCGATTAAGCCTCTTGCGAGGTCTTAAAGGGATATAGGCGCTAGAAGGAACATACAAATTTAATTTCACTCAAATTTGGACAATAATAGTATATATCTATCAGTGGACTTACCTGGTGTCATAACAATACATAAAATCCGTCTATTATCGGATAAATCGTCAAAATCATGTAATTAATAATAAAACGCTTAATACTTCCATCAAGCGATTTTCAAATTGTAAAATATAAAGGGAAGTAACTCTAACAAGTGGGTTTTCACGCGTCCTTGACCCCTACTGTTGAATTGCACAATGATGCTTTAGCTTTGATTTACCAGACGCTTTTATTCTCAAACTGAATGGAATCGTCGCTGGCTCACTTTTTTAAAATTTGATAAAGTGTGGGATGCATACTTATTTAACTAATAGTCAATATTAAACACAAATATAAGCCGTAGGACGAGTGTATTCTAACGCCTATTATCCTTTTAAATACAAGCATTGTTGGTCGACACTTGACAAAATCTACAAGACCTACATTCTTTCCGGACTTTCCCCTCTAGAATATGCATGTCAAGTCTGGTTTGGTGTCTAAACATCAATGAATTCATTGTATACTGAAACCGGTTGGGAAACATTATATGAAAGTTGCAAGAGACGAAGACTTACTTTGTTCTTTTAAGAAAACTGCCAGCAAATTTGTTAGACACATTTAGAGCTCAACCCAATCATTACAATTTAAGGAACAACTACCGGTATATCTTTAAACCAGCTAAGACAAGAACAACAATCTTTGAAAACTCATTTTTCCTGCAACTATCAAAGACTGGAACAATCTTAAAACTGAAACTAGAAATCCAAGCACGAGACGCAACTTCAAATCGCACATTACCCTCCCACACCAAACACCACAATCATACCTACACAGCGGAGATCGGAAATGTGTCATCCTTCTAACACAACTACGAAATGTATGCAGTCGTCTTATAGCTGATATGTTCCGTGTACACCTGTTACAAACCAAGGACTGCTCTTGCGGTCACCCGAGAGATGTTATCCATTATCTTTTGTATTGCCCTACATAGAATCGCGCCAGAAATATCTCTCGCCTTTCCTCCACAGACCATAAAAATCACAATGCATTCCTCTGGGGCGACAAAAATCTACCTACAAATCAAAATACCATACTTATCAATAACGTTTTCAAATTCATTAAAGCAAGCAAAAGATTGTCAACATAAACATAATATCTAGTATTGTTCTTGGCAAGGGTCACCTGAAATATCGTCAATCTCAGAACTTTCCTTTGTGTTTTCGTCAATTTTTCGAACAAACATAGCTTCGTTTGAGATTTTATTGTAAATAGCCTCAAATTACACATTTTATATCAATCTTGGTCTTCCTCATCACCCAACTGATTACTATTTATTGATACCTTGACAAAAAATATGATGAGAAACAACAAACAGCACTGATTTCACTCTCTGCACCTAGCACTCTGATCACAAGTCTAAAATGTTGTACATTATAATTATGTTCCAGTTATATGCAGGAAATGGCATTTTTGTAAGTTTTCGTAACTATTGTCAAGTCCCATTGCTCTTATTGTAATTAAATATGTTTAAATCAAATATACGTTCACATATTCATGTGGGTGTATAAAAAGACGAACACAATTTTTAAGCCTGTTATTATTAAAAAATTGACCATTAGATTTGGATGACACTTAGTGTGAGCATTGGCATTGGTAACAATTTTCAGTGAAAGTTTTTTTTAGTTATTGCCTAATTTATTATTCAAATTCAATAATTCACTGGTCACAGAACAATGGACAAGCGTTTCTGTCTGGGCGATGTGTGAATTGTGGACTAGAGCATTGTCTTGCAGGAGTCGAGCACCTCTGGTCAGCATGCCGCGCCTTTGGAGTTTTACGCAGAGGTGAAGCATAGTAAGTCCGAAGTGAAGCATTGTAAGTCCCAGTAATTGTGAAACCATTGGCTAGGACATCCTTCATCACTACTCGGTGCTGGTCCCAAAAGACGGTAAGCATGATCTTTCATACAGAGGTTGAACCCTTGACTTCATTGTATCGACTGGTATGATAAGTCTGTCAAAAAAGGCTTCCTGGTTTTGTCAACTCGTTCCTGGCTTCGAAAAGGAGTAAGGAGTCTGGAAGTCCACCGTGCAGATCTCTTATGCATGTGAAAATGGTCCTGTATTATTTTTTTTACACTAATGTTACAATACTCATGTGCAATTTCAGTCAGATATAATTATAATAATCGTAAATGGTCAGGGGAAATCTTTAATGATCGTATAGTTGGGTCTTATTTTAAAGTCCTAGTTTTCGTCTTAGGTCTTCGTTTTATAGACACCCTGCTTCGGGAGAAAAAACCCCTTGTTTAAAAGTTGGTGTGTATCAGTTTCCTTATAAAAAAGAAAACTTTGATATCATTTTATATTTTTTAGAAGAAAGAAAGTTGTGGTCTTTGAACAACCTAGTGTCAAAAAACCCATGCTGTTTTCGCTAATATTTGCTGTCAATTTATTTCACAGAAGGGTGGTGGTTATTCAAAATTTCAAAATATTATCAAAAATGTTCTAGGGTATCGGACCAAATGATAAAAATATTGTCAAGAAACCTTCCATAAAAAAGGTTTAAGATTTAATCAGAAATGATTCGTCTACCTTTAGGAATTTTGTTGGCAACGCACCGCTCAGTTTCAGGATTTTTGTATGCATTTTTGGAAGCGTGTAAATGTGTCGTTGGCGAGACTCGGAGAAACTGAAAGGTAGCCTTATTGTTTTTCTTCTTTACCAAATTTGTAGCTTATTGTTCATTTCTTACGCTTTCCGATGCCCGACTAATGAAATTTTGTTTCGTGTCGTTTTTCATTGAAATGATATTGGAGGTGTCGGTCCGGGAGCAAAAATCGAATGCAACCACCTCTTGTAACTCTTGTAACCGCAATACGTTAGAGACACTATCTTAGAATAAACGGTTTAAGCGCTAAAAAGGAGAATGTCATTGTTTTGTTGTTATTCTTCGTACGAGCGAGGTGCATAGGACTAAACAAAAACTGCTATACATTGTCACATCTCAGAGACAAACTGCTCCGCGAAATTATGAATTGCTACCATAGAGCAAAGAACTGCGATGCTAATAAATAAATGAATTCGGACCCCGAAGTTTAGTTTAACTCGGTGACCCAGTTTAAATAGGCCTATATAGATTTGGCAGTGTGTTTCGTCCAGTGGAAAAGATTTAAATGGTTGACCTCGACCATTCCAATGAATCGCCGTATGGTCCTGGCAAACGGAGATGGCTTATGTTTTGTGGTCCTGTGAAACGTAGAAACATTTTTAAGCCTGTTATTATTAAATAATTACTTGTAGTTAGATGATTAATTAAAAGTTTTAAAACAGGATTATAAGAGATTTATTTTTTATATTAAACACATCGTGTTGGGCCCTTGATGAAAATATTAAGCATAAACAGTCATCCTATGGCGGTTATGGTCGTATATCAGGACAAAGGTTAATTGGATGGAAAATTGAATGAAAGCGCGTTAGCGCATTTATGATTAATTTTCCATCCAACCTTAATAATAATAAACTCTTTATTTTACATGGGTCAGAATTAGGCCCAATACACATGGACATGGTCCTGTCTCATATTAGCCCATGGGGCAATACATTGGAAAAAAAATACATAATATCCCAATATACAATTCGTCTAAAATACTGAAAATACACAAGTACATGTGTATCAAATGGACAGATCTATGTTCCGGCGATCAAGTACATGACCACAAAATAAATATACAATACTCCATGTACAATTTGTTACACAAGTACATGTGCATGAAATGGACAGATTTTCAACCTACAATTTGTTTATAAAATCGATGTAATATATAGTTCCCGCGGCCATGCACACGACCGCAAAAAATCAAGTATTATTTCAACGTACAATTTGTTTTAAAATACACAATTACATGTGTAAATAATGGACAGATTTATCTTCCGGCGATCAAGTACATGACAGCAAAAACCATATATCATTTCAACGTACAATTAGTTTTAAAATACACAAGTACATGTGTATAAAATGGACAGATTCATCTTTTTGCCAAAGCGTCAGTGCATGTGCTACGAGCGGGCTACCCAACCCTACTCCATTTTATGTTCTTATTATGCTATGGAGGGGGAGGTAGGATTTGTCCATGCTCAAGACCAGCTTTAAGGATGTAATAAATTATATTTTCAAAATGGTTCAAGTTAGGCCAAAATAGAATTGTTGGTGGTGATATACCTGTGAGAAAGGGAAAAATAAAATTAATAAATTACTTAAATCATTTAATCATGGAGAAACACAATTGTTAAGATAGCCATCAGCAAGTAGGCCTAAGCCTACAGTTGGTGAAAAGAATACCTGTGTAACAGGAAGTATGCTTATGTTAATGAAAGATTACCAAGAATCATCCTTCGAAAAGTCTTAAAATCTGATGCTGATTTAAAATTTTCGTCTAGACCATTCCATAAAATTGATCCTTTGTATTTAATACTTTGTTTAATCCAATTGATTCGTGGTTTTAATGTAAAAAATATTAAGCCTTTTAAGATTCAGTGACAAATCAGTATTATACTTATAGAACCAAGAATTAATTTAAAAGCAATTTTTGTTGCCTGTGTAAAATATCGACCGATGCAATGTCGTGCGAATCCCAAATAGTTGAACAATAATCCAAATATGGCAAGATCTATATTTTTCAGGCATGATCTTTCTTAATTGTCGCAGTTGAAATAACTTTGTATTTAAACTTTTAGCAACGAACTTTACGTGCGGAGTCCATGAAAGATTTTGATTCACAGTAAAACCTAGTAATTTAAAGTTTTCAACTTGTTCAATAAATTGATTATTAAGTTCAATTGATAAATCTGATGAATATCTTCTTTTTTGAGAAGTTGTAATGAACATAAATTTGGTTTTATTTTCATTTAAAATCATGACATTAAAGGAACACCGATTTAAGATTGCATCAGTATCTTCTTGCAATTTTAATTGTATGTCAGTAACCGATTTACCAGAAGTATAAATCGTAGTATCATCCGCAAAAAGATCACAGTTAGAGTTAATATGCAATGGCAAATCATTAATATAAAGATTAAACAGCAAGGGACCTAAAATGGATCCTTGTGGTACTCCATACTTTATACTGCGAGAAGACAAAAGAGTTCCATTGGCATAACAACGCTGAGTACGATTCGACAAGTAACAATTTATGAAGGTTATTAATGCATTCGAAAAATTGTATAGTTTTAGTTTTTCAATAATTATCTCATGGGAAATCAAATCAAATGCTTTTGTAAAATCAAAGAAAATAGAACCAACCATAAGATTATTATTTACTGCATCATAAACGTTTTCAATTATGTTAGTCAGAGCTGTTTGAAAAGAACTATTAGACCTAAAACCAGATTGGTGCGAATACAATAACTTATTATTATTTAAGAAATTATTTATATGTTTTGAATAATGTCTTTCAAGTGGTTTAGATACACTAGATAATACAGAAATTGGTCTATAAATATTAGGATCAGATTTAGCGCCGGATTTATACAGTGGTAAAACTTTTGCTTCTTTGAATTTATCAGGAAATATATTTGCATCAATGCATAAATTATATATATGTGTCAAAGGACCACTTAACGTAGAAGCACCATATTTGAGAAATAGGGGATTTAATTTATCTAAACCAGCACTTTTGGTTGCATTTAACGAAGACAACTGTTTTAAAACTTCATATTTATTAATGTAGGGAATCGAACATTCTTCACTGGAATTTAACTTAGAAGTGACAAATTCTTCTAGTTTATTTACGTCCTGATATACGACCATAACCGCCATAGGGTGACCGTTTATTGCTTATATTTACGTTTTCAAAACCTGTCACAACGACAAATCCTACTCTTTGCGTGAAAATTTCATATTACCCGCCTTTATCGCTGGAGTTGAGTTGTTGATGGAATAGCCATTTTCTTTTCGTTAGAATATAGTTCGCTGGGGAAAGCTCTCAAAATGTAAGAAAAAACAGTGTTTATCTCAATTTTATGTTTAATTTTTATAAATCAATTCATTTGTCAATAAATCTAAAAAAATTTGGTGTGAATTCCAACGTGAAAGATGAAAAGCAACAAATACAAATTGAATGAACGCGGATACAATTGAACAGCAGAGGGGTGATAAGGCCAGTCCCGACCGCGTGTAAACAAGTGGGAAGTTGAGAAAATGAAAGGAACTATAAAGACCAATCTAGAAGAAGGCCCGCTCCATATGTTGATAGGTGACCACAGTTTACACTCAGTTCAGTTAATTTTCAGTAAAAGTATAGTATTTTGAAACTTAATATTAAACAATGCACTGCAATTTTAGGCTCCTAAAACTGAAGCGGGTAACTAGGTCAAATGGGTCTACGACTACGGCTATGGCCAGTACTCTCAGGCCTAATTGGATTGAGTTTTATCTTATTTTGCCAATCATTTTTGTATGAAATAGGGCTGGGAGTATTAGCTTGGCTTTGGATTAGGCTAATGGAAACTTTATTACATATTAGAATTCAACATAAAAATTGGAATTTCACGTTCAAGCGTGAAGATGATCGACGTTAATAGCGCGACGGCCATGTTTGATTACATTTGTTACCGTGTATTACTACGTTCAATGTTTTGGTGATGAGGCAATGGCAGTTATTGTGTCATAAACGCCACACGTATTAACATTAGTTCTATGGAGAAAAACAATAGCTAATGTAAATATAACAAGTATGGACACCCGTTTGTAACAATAAGAAGTACCCTCTAATTCCTTCGTCAAACGAGATATATTTCACTTCCTTTATTGATGATGAAACCAACTTTAGCCGTCTACTTACTGGGAAAACGAACTGACAATAACTATTTGCCGATATCAATATCGTCTGATTGGTCGAAAGGTATCGTTCGCCTTATAAATACACCGGATATGGCAAGATGAGCAACTTAAATAGCCGAGGAAAACAATCGATTTTGGTAGAGAATATACTTCCGACATTTTACAATATTATTTGTCAAGTGAGATAGTAAGGCTGATATTGCGACCCAAGTAGAGAACGTAGGTTTAGAGCTATACATAACGTCCAAATGTTCAGGGAGTATAATAATAATACCCTACCTATTATTGGCCGTATTATTATCTAACGGATAAACACTCTAACCCGATATTATAATAGAGTAATACAACCATTATGAAATTGTCACAGAGACCCTAGCTAGATATTATAATAGAGACCCTGGCTAGATATTATAATAGAGTTAACATGGAGGGTGTAGAAATGTACATGAGATACGACTTTCATAAAAACAAATAAAACAGTCTTAATTTACAAAGTAAACATTTCTTGTAGGTATACAGTATATTAAAACAATCAGTCATTCTATATCACTTTCATACAACAAATATAATACTACCAGAAACAACAATAGTGATTATTATAATAGATAATATATTACCTGTTGGTAGTAATTAGTGATTATTATAATAGATATTATATTACCTGTTGGTAGTAATTAGTGATTATTATAATAGATAATATATTACCTGTCGGTAGTAATTAGTGATTATTATAATAGATAATATATTACCTGTTGGTAGTAATTAGTGATTATTATCACAATAGATAATATATTACCTGTTGGTAGTAATTAGTGATTATTATAATATATAATATATTACCTGTTGGCAGTAATTAGTGATTATTATAATAGATAATATATTACCTGTTGGTAGTAATTAGTGATTATTATAATAGATAATATATTACCTGTTGGTAGTAATTAGTGATTATTATAATAGATAACATACTACCTGTTGGCAGTAATTAGTGATTATTATAATAGATAATATATTACCTGTTGGTAGTAATTAGTGATTATTATAATAGATAACATACTACCTGTTGGCAGTAATTAGTGATTATTATAATAGATAATATACTACCTGTTGGTAGTAATTAGTGATTATTATAATAGATAATATATTACCTGTTGGTAGTAATTAGTGATTATTATAATAGATAATATATTACCTGTTGGTAGTAATTAGTGATTATTATAATAGATAACATACTACCTGTTGGCAGTAATTAGTGATTATTATAATAGATAATATACTACCTGTTGGCAGTAATTAGTGATTATTATAATATATAATATATTACCTGTTGGCAGTAATTAGTGATTATTATAATAGATAATATATTACCTGTTGGTAGTAATTAGTGATTATTATAATAGATAATATATTACCTGTTGGTAGTAATTAGTGATTATTATAATAGATAATATATTACCTGTTGGTAGTAATTAGTGATTATTATAATAGATAATATATTACCTGTTGGTAGTAATTAGTGATTATTATAATAGATAATATATAACCTGTTGGTAGTAATTAGTGATTATTATAATAGATAATATATTACCTGTTGGCAGTAATTAGTGATTATTATAATAAATAATATATTACCTGTTGGTAGTAATTAGTGATTATTATAATATATAATATATTACCTGTTGGTAGTAATTAGAGATTATTATAATAGATAATATATAACCTGTTGGTAGTAATTAGTGATTATTTTAATAGATAATATATTACCTGTTGATAGTAATTAGTGATTATTATAATAGATAATATATTACCTGTTGGTAGTAATTAGAGATTATTATAATAGATAATATATTACCTGTTGGTAGTAATTAGTGATTATTATAATAGATAATATATTACCTGTTGGTAGACAGTACATCAGTAGGACTAGACCTAGAACAAGGTTTAAAACATTCCACATCATTCCATATCACTTTTATACAACTAATAAAATACTCCCAGAAACAACAGTACGTGTGTAAAACTGTTTTGACTAACGGCAAGGAAGTATTTTTACCTAGACCCTATCATCAAGTCAAACTTTGACTATATATATCACAGTCTTTTAAAAACAGTACTCGTCTGGTTGTCAGAAAATTTACTTCAACCTGCTTAAAAGAAATTAGTGCGCAGGACTAACGGTTGTTATAAAATACTGCCCAATCACAGTGATTCTACTTGTTAAAGCTGTTCAGTTTTCTATTTCTATTAGTGAGATGTAAAATGGTGTGGATAATTTTATTGCTCATGTGCTGTCATAAAACAGGTAATGTTGTTTTTCTTTTCAGACCAGGGATTAGAACATCGGCCATTGTCAGGTCGGTTATCTGCATGGGTGATCCATGAATTTTATACAAAAACAAATATATTAAATTTGATATAGCAAGATAATATCTCAACAATAAAACAAAGTATAGACAGACATGAAAAGTTGGCATTGATCTTTCCCGGATTATCTATAACCATTTACAGCTGGGTGGACTAGAATTATTCAAGGTCATCGGACTATAAAACCCCCAGCACTTCTTACACGTTTTACGCTTTTCTTATTCAAATTAATGAAAACCCTAATTATAACCAATACAGAAAAGGGTCACACTCAACTTTCATTGAATAATGTAGAATTAATATGATGGCTGAATTTTGAATGAAATAGACGAAGGAATATTTGGATTGTGAGAAAGCATGAAGACAGTCCTAACGCTTATGACCTAGGTGAAAAATAAAGTTTTCACTTCAAAATTAAGGTTTCTAACTCACAAAAAAGTATTTGAGCTACCGTAACTATCAACAAGAGATGAATCATTTTAAAACTAACATTAGCGGAAGATATTGCTCTTTGGGTTTATATAACGTGTTTAGTATGGTGGCCCATGAGCACTGATCAGTGATACAGCTAGGAATAAAAATATACGCATGAATTGTATTGGTTATATAATTTGATCATCCTGACGTTTTTCGCTTCATCACACACTCTTTCTAAAATATACCTTCAACACATCCTTATCTATGTCTCATATCATTGAAATGCTTTGCTATGGTTGTATTTCTTTCCATCCTTGTATCTGCCATGCTCCCAGAATCCTTCTTGTTTCAACTACATCTGGTATATTGTATATATCGCGACTTGTACAATATTCCTGGTCTTGTATATAACAACAAATTTATAAACAGTATATTCCTGGTTTAACGCTGAATGTTAATGTCTTCCGCTGTATCTTATACAAACTCCACATCGACTGTATCCCATGTACTTTAACATTCTGGGCTAAGCCTTTGTTTAATTTGTCATGTTTTCTAGATTCCTGTCGCTTTGAATTATTATTGGTGGTTTATTCAATAATCTTCGCATTCTTTCTGACTAGTATAATATCACACTATATTATATAGGTTTGATACCTTCAGAGGATGGAGTGGCAATAGGGTCGAAACTAAGCCAAAATATTATTCATACGTATATATAAGTAAGGGTAAGCAGTAAATTGGGCAAAAATATATTAAGTGGTACGACAGTTGGTGCCTCACGAGCCGAACTAAGGGACATGGTACTTCTTTTAGGCAAACGTTAATTTGGACTCAAGTCATAAATGTAGTTTAAGTAGAAGGAATGGTCAGACAGCTATGAAATATGCAAATGAGGGGGCGGGGTCAAAGGTAATACTAGACGCTGATTGGTTGAGGAATATCGGGGTCAAAGGTCGTGCCTAGCATCGCCTTGATTTCTGCGCGTGCGCGAGAGTCCGGATCGAAACGTCACGGTGCGCGTCGCAGACGAGTCCACACGGGGATCTCGGTCTGTAGAGACAAAGGGACATCATTGAATGTAGTTTATCGATTTTTAGGGGTCTATTCATTAGGCCAAGAATTTACTACAATTTTAACCCTTTTGCGCGTTACGTTCGCATCATTACAAATAGAATTAGGTCATAACGTGCGCATTCTAGAAACAATACTTCATTCAAGAAGATTTATAAATTAAATTGAAAACTCTTGGTTTAAGAATCTGCAGCAACTCTATAAAAATATGTGGTGTAAACTTTGCAAATGACGAAAAAATAGTAAATGAACTAAATTTTGAAAATAGGATCAGTGAAATTTCTAATATTATTAGTAAGTGGAATTGCAGAAAATTGAGCCTGGGAGGGAAAATACAAATTTTAAAAACCTTTGCTATACCCAAATTACTATATCCATCATTAGTTTTGAAAATTCCTAATTATATTATTAAATCACTAAATACTATTATTTATAAATTCCTTTGGAATGGAACTGACAAAATAAAAAGAATTAATCTATGTCAAAAATACAACTTGGGGGGAATGGGAATGATAGATTTTACTGAAATGAACAGATGTAGAGCGATATTCTGGATAAAAAAAATAATCACAGCCAAAGTTTCACCGTGGATAAATATATATAACGTTATATTAAGACAATTTAATGGTAACTTACTCCCTTTCTGTAATTATGATAAAAAATTAAATACATCAAACAATTTCTATAATGAGCTTTTTAGTAATTGGTACGATATATACACAAAATATATTAATAATTACATTGAGTTTGGAAATCAGATTATTTGGAATAATACGCATCTATTAATCAATAATGCTCATGTTTTTAATTTTGACCTAAATAATAAGGGATTAAATTTTGTAAACCAGGTGGATTCATATCAACCAGATCAAAAGAATTTCATTTTAATAAAAGCTTTGAAATCGATGACCAAGATTGTAACCTCTATAGACCAGCAGGTAGAAAGAAGAGATACTAGGAAATATTTATTAGATCAAATAACCTAAGCGGTTACACTACAAATAGTTTCGTAGTTTATCCATCACTCATTGACATTGCTTTCCAACATTTTGTGTGTCATCTCCCACTTGAACTAGAATAAAGGTTTAAATGAAAGCATAGCTATCAAAAAAAAAAAAAAAAAACCCAACGACCTCTAATACATTTGATAGAATAATTCGATTTGCCTGCCAGTTTTAATACAACTTCATTGCATATCATATAACGAATGTTTCCTTATCTGTAGAATGTATAACAACTTAGAAACGTTTCGTTTTGTTATTTACTTAACGAATGATTCGTGTAAAAAAAAAATATTTAAAGACCCAACCAAAATATAAAAAATAGTTTTGACAAAACAAGATTTATATTGTTTATTAGTTAAATTTCCCCTCAATAGTTTGTTGCAAGGAACCTAATTGGTAGAAGAGTAAACTCTCAACCAATCAAAATTAATGACGATAATTTGGGATTGTGAAAGCAACAGTTAGTTCGTGTATATATTCAAACGTTACTTTAGGGACATGACATATATTAAATGCTGATTGCCTTTGCGACTATTCGGCGGAACCACTCATTCAAGATTTAACACGTGACAATTCGACGTCTATCTAACAATAAGCGCAAAGAAAATCTTTATTCAGTCCTTATAATGTATGTATAATGTTCGTGAATGTTAAATTTCTATGGATTCTTATGTTTCAACCTAGGCCTGTTACATCTAGGAGAATCAATCCCTCCCTTCCCAGAAACTAAACAAAAAAATGAATATTACATGGCTTATTGTCCACAATGCGTATTTTCGTCTATGAACAAAAAAAAAATATAAATACACATTAAAAAAAAAAAAAAAAAAATCAATTCGAATGTTGCTAAAACTACTCTAGTTCATGTGATAATAATTTGCTATTTTCAAGATGGTATTTTCAAGATGATGACAATTCGACGTCTATCTACTAATAAACGCAAAGAACATCTATATTCAGTATACTTTTTCCTCCATTGATCTGGTCTTCTACACACCAATTGTGCAAATGAATAAAAAAATTAAAGAATTCGCTTTTTGACTAAACTTTTCGAAAATACTAGTTTCTGAAACTGCAGTCTGCTCAGAAATTCTTTCAGGATTACCACAAAGCATTTGCCGAAAATCAAACAAACTAATTTGATCAAATTAAGGTCGGTACCTAAAAGTAAGGAGTGTTCCGCCTCCAAGAAATCAATAATTTCACAATGGAGATACGAATAGAAAAGAATAACCACTCAGGCTAAATCGCTCATTTGCCACATTACCCAAAAGACTATTGATGTCCAGAGAGTCGTTACTTTTGTACTCTTTTATTTCTTAACGACACTTCATGCAACACCTGTCGCACCGAGACGATAAAATCACGACCGATTCTAAATAGTTATAAGCTTTTTCACTTATTTAACTTAATTCGATAAGTAAATAATGCTACGAACGTAACGCGTAAAAGAGTTAAAATTGTAATAAATGTAGAAATCTAGGCCTAAGGAATATACCTAAAATTTCGATAAAATGGCTACACGGACTTAATGATAGTCCCTTAAGCTCGAAAGACCGAGGTCCTATTTAAACTCTATAAAGGCTCAATCGTAGTTTAAAACATCCCCCGCTTCGACTGCCGCTATAAAATCGATACAAACCTTTTCGACCGTGCGCCTGAACATCTCGCACCCTGTGGTACGCATCCCGTTTTCTAATCTCATTGACTTAAAAACATTTAACCATAATTCAGAAAACTGAAAAGAGTCAAATAAAAAAAAATGCAGAATTAAATCATTTATTCAGCAAACAGAAATATAAAATAGACAACAAAAATGAAACTTCGACAAACAAAACTGAAAAGTAAGTAGGATTTGATCATAAATGAAAAAAAATAAAAAAAATAAACATGAGCAAAATAGTTCATTTTAATATCAATATGTATTATATTCGTTTCACTATATTCATTTTTGCTATATACTATTTATAATGCATACGTTTTGACGCAATCAGTACATTGCACAGAACGTACATGGGCCCAATTCTAGATTGAAAGTATACCTATTGGCCTAAGGTAGTTACGCAAAAATTGTATGAAAGCTCCGTTAATTAAATAACTAGATCGCTACGCAGGAAGTGTATAGGTAATTATTGTTACGATAAGGTATTGTCACGGACCATTATACGCCTCGATATGTTTCGAATCGACCGCATTAGAGTTGCAAAGCGCTGAATTTACCTACCCGTAAAACTGGGGCCCTTTGTCCCTGAGAAATATACAACGATCGAGTCAAAAATCCATATAAATTGAGAGAATTTCTCGTTATAGCCGCTAAAGGATTCCTTTGACTCGAGAAGAAACTGATACATTAATGCTATAGATTCTTTAATATTTCTTAACGACATTTCATGCATCACTTTTCGCACCGAAACGATAAAATCAAGACCGCTTCAAAAAAAAGCAACACGCTATTTCATTAATATTCAACTTATCCATGTCGAAAAAATTATAAATTGCTAATAGAATGCGCGCGTTATGTCTTAATTCTATAAGTAAGTACGCCTAATGATACGAACGTAACGCGTAAAAGTATTAGAATTTTAATAAAAGTAGAATTTTAGGTCGAGGAATATACCCGAAAATCAATGACCGTGCATTCAATGATAAAATCGTCTGCTTCGACTGTCGCTATGAAAACGACACAAACCTTTTCGACAGCTACTAGAATACGTACGTTATGACTTTATTAGTAATGCTATGAACTTAATGCGTAAAAGGGTTAAAATTTTAGTAAAAATACCCAAAAATCGATAAAATACCCAACAGGACATTGCGACTCTTTGTCTCGACAGACCGAGATCCCAGTTAAACTCTCTATGGACTCGACCGTAAAAAAAATCGTCTGCTTCGGCTGCCGCTATAAGATCGATAAAACCCTTTCGACCGCGCGAATTTGTTATATACCGTTTAGGCTGCATACGTTAACATTATTGGTAAATTGTAAGACCGTGTCCAATTCTAGAGTTCGCGTTATAGCCCCGAGCACTATGGATATTCGTATATTATGGTCCTTTGAATCGACAAAAAAAAAAAACTTATATTATACATATAGACTCTTTTATATTTCTAGACGATACTTCGTACAGAACTGTTCCGAGACGATAGAATCACTACCAATAAAAGTTAATACGTTATTTCATTAAAATTAAACTATCCACATCGGAGAAAGTATAAATCGTGCCCTTTTCTCCTAGAAATATACAACGCTCGCGTTCAAAATCGGTAAGATTTGCGTGAATTTCTAGTACATGTTGGCGTTATAGAACCAAACAATAGGGATATTCGTATAGGGCCCCTTTGACTTGAGAAGAAACTTAACATTAACCTCATAAACTCTTTTTACAATGCCTGTCGCATCGACGCTATTTCATTGATATTTCAACGTCGCAGAAAGTATTGTTTCTAGAATGCGCATGTTATGACCTAATTCTATTTGTAGTGATGCGAACGTAACGCGCAAAAGGGTTAAAATTGTAGTAAATTCTTGGCCTAATGAATAGACCCAAAAATCGATAAAATACATTCAATTATGTCCCTTTGTCTCGACAGGCCGAGATCCTATTTGGACTTAACCGGTCACGGGTTAAAAAAAAATTGTCTGTTTAAGCTTCCACTATAAAATCGATACAATCCTTTTCGCACCGATTTGCTATATACCATTAGGAATTCACACGTTATGCCCTATCAAATTTAATATCCCTAAACGACACCAACACCTGACCTAATTCTATTAGTAATGATGCGAACATAACGCGTAAAAGGGTTTAAATTGTAGTAAATTCTTTATACCCGAAAATCGATAAAATAAATTCAATTATGTCTTTTTTTTTTTGTAAACAATATTTTATTCACATAAATATATGAAAAGGATTAGGGAACAGGCTTTCGCCTATATAACCCCTTTCAATTATGTCCCTTTGTCTCGACAGACCAAGACTCCAGTTAAACTCTCTATAGACTCGACGGTTTAAAAAAAAATCGTCTGCTTCGACTGCCGGTATTAAATCGTTACAACCCTTTTCGACCGCGCGCCTTATACCGCGCACCGAGACGTACGCGCACTGTGACGTTTCCGGTCTCTCGCGCGACGCTAGCCACGACCTTTGACCCCGATATTCCTCAGCCAATTAGTGTCTAGTATTACCTTTGACCCCGATACCCCTCAGCCAATCAGCGACTAGTATTAACTTTGACCCCGCCCCTTCATTTGCATATTTCATGGCTGTCTGACCATTCCTTCTACTGTTTAGATACATTTTTAATTAGGCACACTTTCATTAAGGTACACTTCTGGACGCTGCTATTTTGGCCACCATGTCAATAAGGGACCCTGCTCAGTTGATTCAAATATTCTAATGATAAAGCCACCTTGCTTGGTAGAAAATCTTCATATGACATACTTTGTGATTTTTATCCAGTTGGAAGTCAGCAGTGCCACAACACAGACATAATTGAAGGTCGACGTGGAAGTGGAAAGGAACTGGTGTTTAATATTTCATTATCTGAAAGTGATAAGAAGATCATTCAAAAGGGAAGTATGTCCCAAGCTCTGGAAAAATACTCTACTATTTGGTTTAGAAATAAGATGGATTCTATTAGACATGGACCAATATTTAAAAATGGTAATCTAACCTTTTTGGCTGGTAATCGAACAGAAATCTTCACGACTAATGAATCCTTCGTGGTGATAAAAACAAAACTACAAAAAGAAGATGCTGGAATATATTGGATCGAGTTTAAATTCAAATGTTTCGGACAGAAAGTTTTGATAATCGCAGGTAAGCCATTGGTTTGATTTTTAAGAGGATTTGAATAAGGTGGTGATATATTGTTTATGTACAGGAACAAAATTTAATGTTCAATATACACGTCGTCAGATGGTTAGCAGTAACTAGTCCTCGAGTTCTATCTATATATACCACAATCTCAATATATCTGTTTTACACGTCAGATGGTTAGCAGTACCTAGTCCTAGAGTTCTATCTATATATACCACAATCTCAATATATCTGTTTTACACGTCAGATGGTTAGCAGTACCTAGTCCTAGAGTTCTATCTATATATACCACAATCTCAATATATCTGTTTTACACGTCAAATGGTTAGCAGTACCTAGTCCTAGAGTTCTATCTATATATACCACAATCTAAATATATCTGTTTTACACGTCAGATGGTTAGCAGTACCTAGTCCTAGAGTTCTATCTATATATACCACAATCTCAATATATCTGTTTTACACGTCAGATGGTTAGCAGTACCTAGTCCTAGAGTTCTATCTATATATACCACAATCTAAATATATCTGTTTTACACGTCAAATGGTTAGCAGTACCTAGTCCTAGAGTTCTATCTATATATACCACAATCTCAATATATCTGTTTTACACGTCAGATGGTTAGCAGTACCTAGTCCTAGAGTTCTATCTATATATACCACAATCTCAATATATCTGTTTTACACGTCAGATGGTTAGCAGTACCTAATCCTAGAGTTCTATCTATATATACCACATTCTCAATATACCTGTTTTACACGTCAAATGGTTAGCAGTACCTAGTCCTAGAGTTCTATCTATATATACCACAATCTCAATATATCTGTTTTACACGTCAAATGGTTAGCAGTACCTAGTCCTAGAGTTCTAGCTATATACCACAATCTCAATGTCATGTTTGGTCTCGATGCTGAAATTTGATTCTTAAATGAAATGAATATAATGGTAAATTATATTGTGATTCATTGAATATGGGATATCAAAATAAATCGAGTTATGTTTTTCCTGAAAGGTGAGCTTGCACTGCCTTGATAGCGACATCCTCCATAGTACTATACACTAAACAGCAGTATTACAGTTAAGAATTTTATCACTTTGTCATCAATTTTAATTTTTGAAATGTTTGTGTTTCAGACAAACCCACAATAAACGGGCGATCTCAACCAAATCCTGTTTTAAAACCAGAAGATAACTATACTTCAACCATACAACTTGAATGTCACAGTGTTTCAACCAGTGTAGGAGAATATCAACTGCCCATGTACACAGTGTGGTATAAAAATCGAATGAAAATGACTGACATAGATAATTAAATCCTTTAAAAA
>CM060199.1:8297948-8321200 GCA_030562195.1 Nipponacmea schrenckii
TACATGTTATATTCTGAACAATGCTGTGAAGACAACAATACAGTGAAATGGAGGGACCTTGCCCAACAACTGCTATTGATATATCTGCTGAAGTGGTTAAATCTATCGTACTCTGAAAATCTGATGAACCGAGTCTGGACATCCTGCCCCATCGTCTATTCTAAAAAATATTTATTGTAAATGCCATTAAGGTTGTGAAACAAAGACATGGTTATGATATTCTTCGAATGTTTCATGTACTGATTCGTCTTCTAGTGATAACTGTCAAAATTGTAAACTCACTGGATCAGAAGAGATGGTTGGAATAGTTTCCTATGATGAAGGGATTTGATGTATTTTGTTTGTCTGTTAAAATGTGAAAATTTATAGTCTAAATTCAATTAATAGGTCATATTAAAGCTGCTCGATGAATGTATTAAGTGTTGATTATCTCCCTTTATGTAATCTAGAAATATAGATTGGTAGGATTTGGCAATGTTCCCTTTCTATAAATTTGATCGGCTACAAGCTTTTATGCAAGTAGATATTGCAAGTTTTCTCGATAAGCCTATTTGATTGCATTTAAGACCAAATATTTGATCTTAATATTGCTTCCTTTATTGCGCGTTCTGCGGATTTCAGCATTTTATTACGAAATCATGTATTTTTATGAACTGATTAATTGCACCAGTGGAATCTATATCATATATCCAACAATTCCTGAAAATGTCATGCTTCCCCAATTTGCAGATGTATTTTTATAGCTAGGTGAAAATCATGAAATGTGAAGGGAGTAAGACAAAAGTGCGCATCTTTAAAGCCTGAAAAATGAAGTTGTGGCACTTTCTGAAAGTGGGAACATTATTTTTTAGTATGCTACAACATATATGAAGAGATCCCAGGTGAGAAAAAGTAGTCTCATTTTTAAGCACATTTTACAGTCACAGTCCACGGCCTACAAGTAACTTGCTTGGCGTTAGCTAGACTGCAACATCGTGCATATACTTCTTGCAATGCAGAGCCACACACAGAGGAAGGAAAGAAATCGTGGATAAACAAAATGATTAAAACAAGTCATTACAACATTCAAGTACTGGGACACAGTTCTTCATTTCGAAATCCTAGGGCTCATATTTGTCCGCGCTCATCGTGAAGTCGACTTTCCTTTGTACGTTAATGCACTGAAGGCATTAGTACCATGGTTCTTTGGACTTGACCTCTTCAATTATGCATGCTGGATACCCATTCACATCCGGGACATGGAGAGCCTTCTACCTTCAATACTTGATGAGTTTGTCAACAAAGGACATTGGATTGTTGCAAAGACAATCAGACGATTTTCAGCCATGCCCATAGACCACGCCCATGAACAAAATAATGAACGAGTTAAGGGTTCTGGTGGTGCAGTGGGTCTTACTGAAAATCCAAGTGCTTTCCCGAAAATGGATGGTAGCAGTTCCCAAACAAGCTCGAATGCTTAAAGAATTTGAATCAGAGTATCTTGTAGAGAACTCTTATCATCACGGGGAGGGCCAGTCTACACAATCTTCACATTCTACACAGTCTTCAAGAATCAAGTGGTCCACCTCATGGAAATCATAGCAGAATTGGGCAATCCATTTCTTGATGACACCGCCGATTTGGTAGTCCTAGCCACGCGAGACATCATGGGTGATATGGTAGCTGAAACTATCCGAACTATCGAATCCGTTGGAAGACGACCGTTTGGGGAATATACCAAGTCTGTTATTGTAGAGCGCACGAAGTCCATCAATACCACGATAAAGAAGAATAATCTACCGCTATTCAAGTTCACTGACAAGAAAGACAAAACCAAGTTGGAAAAGCAAAACGTCACACTTAAGATTAATTTGAATTTCTTTTCTAGGCTCTTTATAGTCATGCAACAGCGTGGAGCAGACATGGATGTCTTTTTCAAACATGAAAATAATCCTACGCCACCTGCACTTTCAGATAATGGAAAACTTCGAAGTCTCGCCAAGTCAGATTTGACCAGCTGTCTCATAGAAGAAACGCAAGATGAGCCTCCAACTCTGTTTGATGCGAAAATCCTTGACGGTGCTGCAGTTGTACATGCTCTCGTTGAATGCAGTAGATATATTCACTGATTATGCACAAAGAGTGTTTCTTCCACACTTAATCAAACAGCTAGAAAGTTGCCACAAAATATAGATGTATTCTGGGATACCTACTTGCCAAATAGTATCAAAGAGTCTACTAGAGAGAAGCGTGGCAAGGGAGTTCGCAGAAAGGTCTTAGGCAAGAACAAAATCCCTAGAAACCGGAAGGCTTTCTTGTGTGATCCGAAGAACAAGCAGGAACTATTTTCATTTCTCTCCGATATCATTGCAACAGCTGACATACCATCAGGCAAAGTCGCTGCAATAACAAATGGCCGAAATGTTGTGATGAATCGAAAGGGCCATTTGATAGAGATATTTGATCACAAAGAAGCAATTACGTGGATTATGATACACCTGCAATATGCACTGCACCATGGCGCAACAAAATGTTGCGTGCGAACAGTTGACACTGATGTTATTATCATACTGATTCGTCTCCACTCCAAAACGGAAACGTACACCATCGCCGACACAGTTACCAAGCACTTCAGCGTATTTGCCGACACCAAACAAAAGACCCAATACCTTACCAACTATTGTATCTCCAAACCGTTTTTCTCTCCTACCATCAACACCACAGAATTCCAGCCAGAGGTCAAATCCAGAAACTCCACAGTCCATCACCAAAGTTTGGGAAACTCACCACTTCTATCTAAACCAAGACGCCATGAAAACCAAAAGGACAAAACCAAATGGTCTCTGCCTACTTTGGTGAAGCCAACCCTTATCATAGGATCCTCCAACATTAGTAATATACCAACTATTGATACTGATACCCAAGCTGAATCCTACCCTGGTGCCCGTGTACAACATATTACACATTTACTTTCAAAGATTTCTCCATCCACTATTCCAAAGAAGGTTTTATTCCACATTGGGTTAAACAACAGAGAAGAGTCGGGTGAATCTATCCCCCGTCGGATGATGGAATTGATTAAAATGGCTAAATCCAAATTTCCTACAGCCTCCCTGTTTGCAACACAAATTCCATTCTCCAAAAATCTCACCCTTTCAGATCCCCAGTAAGCCACTAACCTCAGAAGATTCAACGACCTGTTATACCATAAACCCTCCTTTGACGCGAAAACCATTCCCCGTTTCAATGGAATGATTGGTGTATTTTCGGACCACATCCACTGGATGACCCCCCACTGCCAAAGCTATTTATTCTCAATAAGTCTCCCATTTAAACTAAACGCGGGGGGAAGCATCGTTAAACTAGGCCAGACCATCGTGAATCTAAGCTCGCGCAAAGTTTCTCCCCTTGAAGAAAGAGTTTTAGATAGAGGGCTGACTTTCATCCCTACATCTAAACCTCTTTCACGCGTACCAATTTTATCGTCGATTGAGCACGTCATTAGGACTTTTAAACTAAATTATTTCTTCCGTGAAAGATTAGGCCGTGGAAAGCGAACTCCATTTATAGAAAAGTCCGGCTGGAATCCACCAGACAGTGCGATTGACCACAATATTTTGAGTAAATGCGATAATTTATATGAAGAAGTCCATTTACCACTGGTAAATGAAAAGAACCCTTACCGATTTTGAACGCTCTGTTTTGACCACTTTGAAAAATGATCAGACAATTATAATCCGCAAGAGTGACAAGGGCAATTGCTGTGTCATTCAAAATCGCGAGAAATATGTTTTTGAAGTAGAATCCCAACTATATAATAAAAATCACTACCGCGAACTGGACCAACCAATTTTTCTGGAAACAGCTAAACAGATTAACACTATTTTAAATATTTTAGTACAAAAAGGCTTTTTATCTGATTCCCAATATGACTATCTTAGTGCAAAACCGGAAGTACGCCAACGCCATATATATACATTAATCCTAAGTTAATCCTTGACGTAGACTATAATAATTCTGCGAATGCTCCTCCTGTTAATCCAACCAAATCAGCAGTATATTTAGTTGATAAAACGCTTCACCAAGACTGGAAGCACACTTCCAGCACTTGGAAAAGTCAGGTTTCCAGACACAGAACATTTAGGTCTAAAGAAAAAGATGGAACTGATGCCGATGGGATAAGATCGCATCATGATGATGATACGTAAACTCAAAATAAATTTTTAATCTTTCTAACAGCAGAATACTTAGGATTACCATGTTGGTAATAAGTTTGCCTCATGACATGACAATCAGTACGCCAACGCCATATATATACATTTTAAATTCATAAAAAACCTGAATCTGAATGGCATGTCGCAAACAGAATACCCAAGGGCAGGCCGATTATATCTGACTGCTCTAGTGAATCTTACCAAGTTTCCGAATATATCGACCATTTTTTACTACCATTGGCTTGCAAGCATCCGTCGTACTTAAAAGACACTACCGATTTTATAGAAAAAATAAGAAAATTAGATATACCAGACAATTCGATGTTTATTTCTTTAGATGTTACAAGCATGTACACGAATATTGATAACAAATCCGGTTTAGACGCTGTTCGAAAAGCCTTTCTCAGAAACCCAAATCCTGAACGTCCAGACAAAGAAATTTTAGACTTATTAGAAATATGCCTCACGCGAAATGACTTCACTTTCAATGGAAAAATTTACCTACAAACTTCTGGCACTGCCATGGGAAAACGCTTCGCTCCGAGTTATGCGAATATCTTTATGGCTGAATGGGAACATGAAATCTCACTAATTTCCCCTTTCAACCTCTCTTCTATGAAAGATTTTTAGACGATATTTTTATTATTTGGACAGAATCTTTGGCAAACTTTTGGGAGTATTTCGAAATTCTAAATAATCACCATCCTTCTATAAAACTTACAGCAAACATTTCGGAAAATAGCATGAATTTCTTGGATACAACTGTATTCAAAGGACCAAGTTTTAATCAAACTAAAAAAACTTGATATTAAAGTATATTTTAAAGAAACTGACACACACCACACTTATTCAAAACTTCGTTCCATCCGAAGCATACATTTTCTGGCATAATAAATTCGCAACTTCTGAGATTCAACAGAATTTGCACAAGAAAGACAGATTTTGATTTGGCTTGCGAACTAGTATTTGATAAACTGAGGGAGCGGGGTTACTCAAAACGTTTTTTGCGCAAAATTAAAAACGACACTCTTTCGGCTATTGAAAACAAAAATAAGCCCCCTCCTCCACCAAACGGTTTCTGTTCTGTACCATGCAGAGGTTCTCGGTGTCGTACCTGCGAATATATATACATGTTAGTCACTATTTTGAAAATAAGAAAAACGGCAAAATTTTCGAACTAAAGGAAGTTCTCTCTTGCATCGATAAAAACATAATTTACCTAATTTCCTGTAAAAAATGCGACGTACAATATATTGGCGAAATACAAAACGCGTTGCGTACTCGTTTAAGCGGTCATCGCTTTGACATTCTCCATAAAAAAGATAGACCAATCGCGAACCATTTCAATTCAGCCAATCAATCCATTGAAGATCTTCTAGTTATGCCCATAGAAAAGATACCAGACTCTGCAACAATCAAACCTAAAACGAAACGACTACAAAGAGAGAGTTTCTGGATAGACCAATTACAAACAGTCGTACCTCACGGTCTAAATATCCAGCATGACAACCAGATTATACCTTTTGTCGCCACCTACAATTCTACAGCTAAAAATGCATCTATCATTGTGAAACGTTTTTATAAAGAACTCCAGGATGAATTCCCTAATATCTATACCAAACGTTTAGTGACTGCTTACAAAAGGAATAAAAATCTGAGTAATATTCTTGTACATGGTAGATTAGATCCCCTTTCATTATCTCCCTGAAGCAATCGCTTTGTATTTTTATTTAATGGCTTTATCTTGTAAGTTTCTCTAGAAGTAGATAATTTCTTATCAATTGATGTATACTGAAATTCGTAGCATAATCTCTACTTGTGACCTAGGCCAGTGCTTCTATAGGAGAGCATCTCTTATAACACCCTTAACTGATTGGCAAGTTCTACTATCTCCTTACGATATGCCAATCTGCTGAAATATGGGTTGCTTTTGGAACTGGCAAGGACTTAAAATATATCAGTATCAATGCAATTGCTCAAGTTCTTGGAATGGAAAAGTCCACGTCGCTGCCGATTTTCCATAGTCTGACAGGCTGTGATACGGTATCTTCGTTCTTTGGTCGAGGAAAGAAAACGGCATGGCAAACATGGGCAGCTTACGAAGAGGTGACCGAAGCTTTCATGCGCATCGCTTTAAATCCATTTGAAACGTGAGATGTTGCATCAAAACATTTCCAACAAATTGAACGTTACTGTATCGTTCTGTATGACACGACAAGTTACCTGTGTGAATGATGCAAGAAAGGATTTGTTCTGCAAACGGAACAAAACTATGGAAAACCTGCCACCAACACAAGATGTATTATTCAACCACACCAAACGAGCCCTTTAGCAGGCAGGCATCTGGACATCTAGTCAGAAGTCAATACAGAATGTATCATCTCCTGCAGATTGGGGCTGGAAAATGGATGATGATGGGCAAAGTAGGGTACCAGTTAGGAGAACGCTCGATGTGGCATCAAAGGCTTGCAAAGAATTGGTAAAATGTATCAGTGCAGGATGGCGTGAATGCACAGAACTTTGAGGATGCAAATGTAAGAAATAACGCATGGCATTAAATTAATTAGCGGACTTTGTTAATTAGGATCATTAGGCATTAAATGAAGGTTCAAAGAACATTTTGTAGCGAGGGATGATGATTTAAGTGTCGACAATGTGCCTAATCAGTCATAGTATCGTTTCAAAGGTCAAAGGATAATAAATGACGTTTTATACTTCCTTTATTTTCTTGATTAATTAGCTTGATTAATTAAAAGGTAGGATAACCAACAATATCTTTTGAATTATTATGGTCATCAGAGAAAGCTAAAAATTACAATGCTTACTTGGTTTAATTGGCCAAAATAAGTAAACCTCGCCAATTTTAGAGATTTCATACACTAATTAGCATAATTAGGCTTACTGAAGGAAAACAAATATGTTCATGCTCATTGGTTCTCCTTTTTGGCAGCGTTTCCATGATTATAGATTGCAAGATTTACCAGATAAACGTTTTCTTAGTGATTTTAAGTGCTAATTAGCATAATTAGCATAAATTAGGTCAAGGAATTTTGGGCACCCCAAAAATTTTTGGTGCTTTTGTCCGGCATGTCCCCCAAAATTTGCTAACATACTGGACTATACAGTTTTCATCAGATTTGAATGAAATTTGGTGTAATCATTGAAGTTGATGTCATCTTGGTCAAATTCGAAATTGACGTTTCGATATACTGTTTTTGAGTTATTGCACTTGACTTAGTCAAAACGCGGCTTGTGATTGCGATAGACAATACAGTTTTCATCTGATTTTAATGAATTTGGTGTGAACATTTATATTGACGAGAACTTGGATTAGACCTAAATAATCTTAGAGTTTATCCTGTGTTAACACAGATAATATATTTTAAAGGGGCCCAGGCTTTATTTGTTTCGGACAATCATCCGACAGCCTCAAACACATAAAATATTTTGGTTAACTTATCAGAAATAGTCTACAGAGCTTACCTTTGAAATTTGAGCCTTCAAATCCATGTGTATCCATAATTATCCGTGTTTGAAAAATCATAATGACTTAAGAAATTACGAACGTCCCGCCATATTGGAAAACGGTTCGTCTCAATAATCAAAGAGTTATCCTTCCCGTCGTGCAATAGCGGTAATCCATATAAACAGACTACAACGCATTTTTCAATTGTAGACTTTGTCAACAGGACACACAATTTTCAGACTGACTGGAGACCAGCCGCCTACAGCATGGAAAAAGATAGCTTGCCAGGCAAGGTAATATATGCCCACTGTCAGCATTTATTTCAAATAAAAACTTTTCAGTAAGGTTACAATAAGTGGAATGAAATATTCAACCTTCCAACCTATTTTTTTCTAGGGTCTCTAGTTTCATTAAAAACTGTCAAGAATTGTACCTAATAACAACTCATTAAATATTTTTCGGTATTTTTATGATTTGCAATAGGGTTCACCCTTAATAATATTTTGATATTTTTAATTCTTAATAAGGCTCATCCTTGGTTGATATTAAACAATTTCAGCGAGTTTTGTCAAAAAGGAATGTTTAGAGTGTTCACAAGCTAAAAGTTGAAAGCGTTTTTGAAAACAGGCGCAATAACTGACACTAAATATTTTTCGATTTATCTGATTTTCAATAGGGTTTATCCTTGTGAGAAAACAAATACTAAAAGCAAGTTTCATCAAAATCCTTTTAAAATTGTTCTTTCTAGAGTGTTTACTAGTTAAATTGAACGCGTTTTCAAAAACAAGGTCAATAACTTGTACTAAATATTTTTCGATTTTCAATAGGGTTCATCCTTGGGAGACAACAAATACTCCAGCCAAGTTACATCAAAATCCATTAAAAATTGTTCTTTCTAGAGTGTTTACAAGCTAAAATTGAACTCGCTTTCAAGAACAAGGGCTATAAATGACATTCAATATATTTCTATTTATTTGATTTATAATAGGGTTCATCCTTGGGTAAAAACAAATACTGAAGCCAAAGTTAATCAAAATCCATTAAGAATTGTTCTTTCTAGAGTGTTTACAAGCTAAAATTGAACGCGTTTTCAAGAACAAGAGCTATAAATGACATTAAATATATTTCTATTTATTTGATTTATAATAAGGTTTATCCTTGGGTAAAAACAAATACTCAAGCCAAAGTTAATCAAAATCCATTAAGAATAGTTCTTTCTAGAGTGTTTACAAGCTAAAATTGAATGCGTTTTCAAGAACAAGGGCAGTAACTCATGCTTAAATTTTTTTCGATTTCGCTGATTTTCAATAGGGTTCATCCTTGAGTTATAACACACTCTCACACCAAGTTTCATCGAAATCCATCAAGAATTGTGCCATGTAGAGTGTTGAGAGACAAAAATCGAACGCGTTTAAAAGAACAAGGGCAATAATTCATATTAGATATATTTTGATATTTTTAATTTTCAATTAGGCTCATCCCTTGCAATATCCAACAATTTCAGTGAGTTTTGTCAACATTGGTCATGAATTGTACCTTCTAGAGTGTTTATTAGCCAAAAAGTTAAACCCGTTTTCAAACACAAGGGCATTAACTGACATTAAATATATTTCGATTTATTTGATTTTCAATAAGGTACATCCTTAGGTAAAAACAAATACTCAAGCCAAGTTTTATCAAAATCCATTAAGAATTGTTCTTTCTAGAGTGCTAACAAGCTAACGCGTTTTCAAACACAAGGGCAATAACTGATACTAAATATTTTTCGATTTAACTGAATTTCAATAGGGTTCATCCTTAGGTGATTACAAATACTCATGCCAAGTTATGTCAAAATCGCTCAAAAATTGTGACTTGTAGAGTGTTCACAAGGCAAAAATCCAACACATTTTATAGAACAAGGGCAATAATTCCTATTAAATATATTTTGATATGTGCTATTTTCAAAAGGGTTCATTCTTGGGTGATATTAAACAATTTCAGCAAGTTTCGTCAAAATCGGTAAAATAACTGTGCTTTGTAGAGTGTTTACAAGCTTAAAATAGAACGCGTTTTCAAAAACAAGAGCAATAACTGATATTAATTTTTTTTCGATTTGACTGGTTTTCAATAGGCTTCATCCTTGGGTGATAACAAATACTCAGGCCAAGTTTCATTAAAATCCATTATAAATTGTTCTCTCAAGAGTCTTTACAAGCTAAAATTGAATGCGTTTTCAAGAACAAGGGCAATAACTCATACTAAAAAAATTTTCGATTTCGAATGATTTTCGATAGGGTTTATCCTTGAGTTATAACACACTCTCACACCAAGTTTCGTCGAAATCCATCAAGAATTGTGCCATGTAGAGTGTTGAGAGACAAAAATCGAACGCGTTTAAAAGAACAAGGGCAATAATTCATATTAGATATATTTTGATATTTTTAATTTTCAATTAGGCTCATCCCTTGCAATATCCAACAATTTCAGTGAGTTTTGTCAACATTGGTCATGAATTGTACCTTCTAGAGTGTTTATTAGCCAAAAAGTTAAACCCGTTTTCAAACACAAGGGCATTAACTGACATTAAATATATTTCGATTTATTTGATTTTCAATAAGGTACATCCTTGGGTAAAAACAAATACTCAAGCCAAGTTTTATCAAAATCCATTAAGAATTGTTCTTTCTAGAGTGCTAACAAGCTAACGCGTTTTCAAACACAAGGGCAATAACTGATACTAAATATTTTTCGATTTAACTGAATTTCAATAGGGTTCATCCTTAGGTGATTACAAATACTCATGCCAAGTTATGTCAAAATCGCTCAAAAATTGTGACTTGTAGAGTGTTCACAAGGCAAAAATCCAACACATTTTATAGAACAAGGGCAATAATTCCTATTAAATATATTTTGATATGTGCTATTTTCAAAAGGGTTCATTCTTGGGTGATATTAAACAATTTCAGCAAGTTTCGTCAAAATCGGTAAAATAACTGTGCTTTGTAGAGTGTTTACAAGCTAAAAATAGAACGCGTTTTCAAAAACAAGAGCAATAACTGATATTAATTTTTTTTCGATTTGACTGGTTTTCAATAGGCTTCATCCTTGGGTGATAACAAATACTCAGGCCAAGTTTCATTAAAATCCATTATAAATTGTTCTCTCAAGAGTCTTTACAAGCTAAAATTGAATGCGTTTTCAAGAACAAGGGCAATAACTCATACTAAAAATTTTTTCGATTTCGAATGATTTTCGATAGGGTTTATCCTTGAGTTATAACATACTCTCACACCAAGTTTCATCAAAATCGGTCAAGAATTGCATGTTGTAGTGTGTTTACGAGTACAAGGCAAAAATCCAACACATTTTATAGAACAAGGGCAATAATTCCTATTAAATATATTTTGCTATGTGCTATTTTCAAAAGGGTTCATTCTTGGGTGATATTAAACAATTTCAGCAAGTTTCGTCAAAATCGGTAAAATAACTGTGCTTTGTAGAGTGTTTACAAGCTAAAAATAGAACGCGTTTTCAAAAACAAGGGCAATAACTGATATTAATTTTTTTTCGATTTGACTGGTTTTCAATAGGCTTCATCCTCGGGTGATAACAAATACTCAGGCCAAGTTTCACTAAAATCCATTAAAAATTGTTCTCTCAAGAGTGTTTACAAGCTAAAATTGAACGCGTTTTCAAGAACAAGGGCATTAACTCATACTAAATGTTTTTCGATTTCGCTGATTTTCGATAGGGTTTATCCTTGAGTTATAACGTACTCTCACACCAAGTTTTATTAATTATAAATAAATATTTTGCGATTTTCTCAGAGCTTGAATATTTCAGAGGACTGTTTAAATGTAACAAAGGCCCAAAACGACCCCTAAAAATCAAGCCTGGGCCCCTTTAAAGTGGGCGTATCTTGCTAGTCAACCACTTGTTTAGGGTGGTGAATGGCTCAGTGGTTAGCGAGTTGGACTGTCATCTGCTTGGCGACTAGGTTCGAATCCCGATCGGTGTGAGAAAAAAATGAAGTCTGATTCCTAGGCCCGTGCTTTCCCGAAACTACGAGATAGAAGTTTCCCTCCCCCCTATCCCAAATCAAACTTGTCCAAGGTCTTATGGGTATAATCCTACACGCAAAATTTTACTAAAATCCAACCAAAACGAAAATTGAAGTTTTTAATTATTTATTCCTTGAATTATCACCTAGGTGAAAATAATTTCCACCAAGGTGAAAATTGAAGTTTTTAATTATTTATCTCTTGAATTATCACCTAGGTGAAAATAATTTCCACCAAGGTGAAAATTGAAGTTTTTAATTATTTATTCCTTGAATTATCACCTAGGTGAAAATAATTTCCACCAAGGTGAAAATTGAAGTTTTTAATTTTTTATTACTTGAATTATCACCTAGGTGAAAATTATTTTCACCATGGTAGAAATTGAAGTTTTTAATTATTTATTTGTTGAATTATCACCTTGGTGGAAATTATTTTCACCATGGTAAAAATTGAAGTTTTTAATTAAAAATTAGTTTTCACCTAGGTGAAAAGTAAAAGTTTTTAATTCAAAATCAAAAGTTAAAATGTCGTATGTGAGCCACCGTAACTTTCCGACGATAGAAGTTTCATTGTATTATTTTACATTATTGTTATTGTTAATTCTATTTCCTTGGGTTGTCTTTGGGCAACATTCTGTAAGGCAGTGAAGTATAGGCTACCAGTCACCAACTCCGTTTACACTACAAAATTTATCCGCTTTCTGAACGGTTCTCAGAATGGTACGGATGAATGTAAACGTTCGTTTGTCTCAAATTAACTCGTAATCAGCCTAATTACGAGGGAATTCCCAATCCATATGCCAGAACCAAACCAAGTCATGTCGCGATCACCCAGTCTTAAAAAGAATGCACGAGATATTATTGAATTTTGTTAGGTGACACGAACAAATATTGAATTGCCGTGAATTTAAAGATGGGTTGCCAAATTAATTAGAGCCAAAGTAAGCCTACTAATTGATTAATTGGGGTTTCTAATGAATAATCCATGTAGTCTCAAGATCAAAAGACCTATGTGGACAAAGAAATGCCTGTGGAATCCATTTGACTCTGATCTGCTTTGAAACGCTAAATTTAGACTACATGTTTGTTCACGTGACCAAATGACGTCATATGAATGGAGGCGTCTAAAAATTGATTTTGTATTTTATTATTAGTGAGTTAAAACTTATTTAAATTAATTCATAATGTTTTTACAAAATAATATTTAAACGTTTTATTGCCTTTTGCTAGAGATAAATTATAAATAAATATATATATATATTATAAATATATTTATATGAAATATGAAAAAATCCAGGATAATCTTCCAGAGTGCTCTACGTGCACATCCACGGAGCTTTATAGATGATTAGAAAACGAACAATTTCACATAAACATTAAGTTTTCTCAACAGTCTGTTTCGTAGTAGATTTGCTACCACTCGTCAGGAGAACAAGACGGTTTGGTTTGAAATATTGCTATGCATGCACGTGGGCACAGTAACTACACAAGGTGAATTAGACGTCATTTTGTAGGAGAAATTTGCGTGAATGGCGACACGTGCTGATTAGCTCCGAACGTTTGTTTAAGGTTGATTTTTCAGGGTGACAAATGATGAAAAACTTTTCCAGGGTACAAAGGTTACATCTTTTTGATATATTTGAGTATGATGATGAGCGTCCTAGAATTTTCCACTTTATCTTATAGTCTTCGTTGTTTTTTTTCAAAGTCCAAATGAATTTACTGAGTTCGGTGCTGTTTTTTAATCTCTCATCTCGAAAAGATTGGCGATGGTTAGCGTATCTCGATTTAAATTCAGTATCTGTTAGTCCGACGTAGGTTTCTTGTTTATTATTTGCACTGACTGTGGCCTGGTAAACAATGCTGCGGGCCCGACATTCACCATTTAGTGGACAGTCTTGCTTCTGACGGCAGTTGCATGGTTTATTATCATTTACTTTACGGATCGTTCTGGTCGCAGCATTATGTGAATCTATCAGGTTTTTCATTGATGGCATACAGCTGTATGATAATTTTATAGTATTTCTGTTAATGATTGGTCGTAATATATGATCGGGTGGGAAACAGCTATCAATTAACTTTAAGAATTGTCTTCCGATATTGGTTCTCACGTTATTATCATACAGAGGATTAAACCACGTTATTCTGCGTGACCGTTTCCGTTTACTACGTTCCTTAGATTTAGCTGATTCGTCGTATTTCAGTCTGTAATCACAGCCACTTTCTGTGAGCGCGTTTTGATAAACATTTACAGCTTTGTTAAATTCCTGTTGGTCTGACGAAATAGATGATAATCGATGATTTACGCCAGATGGTATGGCCTTCAGTACAGATGGAGGATGGTTACTTTTGGCATTAACATCACAATTGACGCGAACAAAAAAGTAGTAACTATTTGGACGTAACCTTAAATTTAAGAACCGGTAAACATTGCCCGTATTTAAAACCTGGCAATATTCCTCGTTATGTTAATGCCAAAAGTAACCATCCTCCATCTGTACTGAAGGCCATACCATCTGGCGTAAATCATCGATTATCATCTATTTCGTCAGACCAACAGGAATTTAACAAAGCTGTAAATGTTTATCAAAACGCGCTCACAGAAAGTGGCTATGATTACAGACTGAAATACGACAAATCAGCTAAATCTAAGGAACGTAGAAAACGGAAACGGTCACGCAGAATAACGTGGTTTAATCCTCCGTATGATAATAACGTGAGAACCAATATCGGAAGACAATTTTTAAAAGTTAATTGATAGCTGTTTCCCACCCGATCATATATTACGACCAATCATTAACAGAAATACTATAAAATTATCATACAGCTGTATGCCATCAATGAAAAACCTGATAGATTCACATAATGCTGCGACCAGAACGATCCGTAAAGAAAATGATAATAAACCATGCAACTGCCGTCAGAAGCAAGACTGTCCACTAAATGGTGAATGTGGGGCCCGCAGCATTGTTTACCAGGCACAGTCAGTGCAAATAATAAACAAGAAACCTACGTCGGACTAACAGATACTGAATTTAAAACGAGATACGCTAACCATCGCCAATCTTTTCGAGATGAGAGATTAAAAAACAGCACCGAACTCAGTAAAATTATTTGGACTTTGAAAAAAAACAACGAAGACTATAAGATAAAGTGGAAAATCCTAGGACGCTCATCATCATACTCAAATATATCAAAAAGATGTAACCTTTGTACCCTGGAAAAGTTTTTCATCATTTGTCACCCTGAAAAATCAACCTTAAACAAACGTTCGGAGCTAATCAGCACGTGTCGCCATTCACGCAAATTTCTCCTACAAAATGACGTCTAATTCACCTTCTGTAGTTACTGTGCCCACGTGCATGCATAGCAATATTTCAAACCAAACCGTCTTGTTCTCCTGACGAGTGGTAGCAAATCTACTACGAAACAGACTGTTGAGAAAACTTAATGTTTATGTGAAATTGTTCGTTTTCTAATCATCTATATTATAAATATATATATATTACTTGATGCTGTCATTTCTCAAGACCATATATATATATTTATTTATATGGTCTTGAGAAATGACGGCATCAAGTAATATATATATATATATAACCATAATTACCAATTATACCAATGGTACCAATTATACCATAATTGGACTGGTAATACTTATATCAATAGAAAGTAGAGGTGTTCCAATAATAGTAATATAATAAATTAAAGATTTTGGTTGATCACTACCTTCTACTAAAACATAAATTTAAGTACAGTATAGTTTATTAACTACAATACAAATTACATACAGAATTAAAGTGGATTTTCTTAATAATATGAAAAATGATAATATCTCAGGAATCAGTGAAAATATTTGTGGTGATATACATCGTTTCACTATATTTTCGTTTGGTAGTATCCATTTGCCTAATCGTTTCCTTAAAAAATCAAATATAGTGACTTTAAAGAAAGTTATTTGCTCTTACACTTTGATCTGGTTTATTTCTCTTATATATATACATACCAGTATCTGTCGTCTCAACTGAACTATATTCAACATCTTCAGCCCAAACCTCTGTTGTCTCACTTAACTACATCCCATTTCATCACTGGTGTAGGTCTTTGATATTTTCCTCGATAAAGGCCTCACTTCTTCTGTCAATCTATGTTTAGGTCTTTTCAAAGATTCCGACTGAGCAGTATGTTCAACTAAAACATTAATATTAATACACTATCACCACAGTTACAAAATACCTACGGAGTCCAACAACTTATTATGAACATGACAACTGATATTATTTTGTTATTACTGATGGATAATAAGATTTCAAAGAAATATAACCAGAAAAATTTGTTGTAGTTGTCTAACTAAGTAAAGTTATTTGCTTATGATTTTTTTTTTTTTTTGGTGTGATTTCTTTTGATAATTAACATACCAGCAACTGTCTCACTTGAACTGCACCCAACCGCTAGAACCATATAATTAGTCGAGTCTACCTCCATTTGTGCACTATCGACCGATATATCATCGTCCTCATCATCATCCTCATTTAAATCTTCTACAATATCTGGCAAGTCTATAATATAAATAATTAAACCATGTAAAACCTATATTCAAAGTCTTAATATTTTAAACAAATAATTTATTTTATAATCTTTGTTGAAGACTAATTTCAAATTACTATACCTACAATATCTCCATTTTTAAGTTATATGGGGTAATACATACAGATATTTCACACTTACCAGAAACATTTATATCACTCAGTGCCTTTCCTTTAAATCTATACAAATCGCCAGCCTTGATGGCAATCATCATTTGAGATACCTACAAAGACATTTAGCGCCTAATTGTTATTATCGAATAAATTTAAATTTAATTACTATTGATTGACAACTGAACTTTTGTCTCATTGTTATTAGTTTTAAATTGTTCACCATGCTCAAAACAAGAAATCCTGTAGTCTTTAACACAAGCAAAATGCAAAAAAAAATTACCTTTGAAAGCTCAATGGTACTATTTGATAATCTATAAAACTATTTATGAGTCTTCACATCATGACCAAGATGTCTGGCTAAAATTTCAACTTCTTTATCCCTCATGTCTAAAACCTGAAAAAATTTTCATCATTTTATGTTACTCAACAGTGAGCAATTTTAATCAAATTCGATTAATAATTCTAAAAATATATAATTTTCAACCCTTACAAAGTCAATAGTACAAATACGAAGGACGCACAAAAAATGATAACACAGAATGATTTTATCTTATTGCTTTTTTTACCTTTTAAACAGTTGCAGCATATTTTCGTATTGTTCTGGAGCTTATTCGGTCACATTTTCACTGTTTCAAAAATATAGAATACCTTTAAAGTATTTTTATTTGATAATTTTCTTTCATATTGTTATAAATATAACCACAATTAGCTGATATTTTAATATGCTTATTTTTTAGGTTGGCTAATGGAAGCTGCAACACCAACAAAGAATGAAAATGTTTTAAGACACATCAGAGATAAAAACTGTGTGGCTATTGAAGTGCAATATCATGCTCCTTGTTACAGACACTGTCTTTGTTTTAGTCAGCAGCAAGTACATCCAGGTGAGTTGGAGTATCCAACCACTTTTACTGTTTGTTGTTAAAAGTTGTGTCCGAATCTTTCTATGTATATGTGGTGTTAAAAAATTTTTGATGAAGGACAGATCTAATAAATAATTTATTGTCATTTTTTTCAGGTCCAGAAGTTGATGTTTACGAGAAAATATTTGATGCATTTATTGATATTGTAAGAAGAAGGATTTTATGATGGAAAGAAATTCTTCGAAAGTCTAGACTTTTAGATATATTTGTTGGAAGGAGCAGATATTTAAAATTACAGGTATAGATATTTTTGTTTGAAATTATAATGATAATGATCATCCCACATCTTTCTCTTTACTTTGTCTTAATTCTCCCACTCCTTGGACAGACCATTTTCCTGAACAGGATGATAGAACCCCTACAGGATCTACAATCTACATCTGAGCAATGATTGTGTTTTCCTTTTTTTCAGTTCATTTGCTTTGAAGTTAATGTTGGAGCTGTTTTGAAGTGAATTGGTTTTTGTTGATGATGGTTTTTAAGTGACACGTTTATATGGAAACAGATCATGGTACATCGCCCTTCACCACTCTACATTCAGATGTTAATGCATTGTACATGTTATATTCTGAGCAATGCTGTGAAGACAACAATACAGTGAAATGGAGGGACCTTGCGCAACAACTGCTAATGATATATCTGCTGAAGTGGTTAAATCTATCGTACTCTGAAAATCTGATGAACCGAGTCTGGACATCCTGCCCCATCGTCTATTCTAAAAAATATTTATTGTAAATGCCATAAAGGTTGTGAAACAAAGACATGGTGATGATATTCTTCGAATGTTTCATGTACTGATTCGTGTTCTAGTGATAACTGTCAAAATTGTAAACTCACTGGATCAGAAGAGATGGTTGAGATAATTTCCTATGATGAAGGGATTTGATGTATTTTGTTTGTCTGTTAAAATGTGAAAATTGATAGTCTAATTTAAATTAATAGGTCATATTAAAGCTGCTCGATGAATGTATTCAGTGTTGATTATCTCCCTTTATGTAATCAAGAAATATAGATTGGTAGGATTTGGCAATGTTCCCTTTCTATAAATTTGATCGGCTACAAGCTTTTATGCAAGTAGATATTGCAAGTTTTCTTTATAAGCCTATTTGATTGCATTAAAGACCAAATACTTGATCTTAATATTTTAAGACGGAAATTTGCTTTTTTTATTGCGCGTTCTGCGGATTTCAGCATTTTTATTACGAAATCATGTATTTTTATGAACTGATTAATTGCACCAGTGGAATCTATATCATATATCCAACAATTCCTGAAAATGTCATGCTTCCCCAATTTGCAGATGTATTTTTATAGCTAGGTGAAAATCATGAAATGTGAAGGGAGTAAGACAAAAGTGCGCATCTTTAAAGCCTGAAAAATGAAGTTGTGGCACTTTTTGAAAGTGGGAACATTATTTTTTAGTATGCTACAACATGTATGAAGATATCCCAGGTGAGAAAAAGTAGTCTCCAGGTTGTGCTACAAAAAGTCACTTTTAAGCACATTTTACAGTCACAGTCTACGGCCTACATTAATAACAACGAGCGGAGGCCTGAAGGCCTACACCCACAGGTAGCAAAAAGTAAGAGAAATGGAAAATAAAGAGACACCAAATCGCTACTTGCATTTGATGTTGTTAATTACATCAACCTGCGAATTGCAGTTGATGTGTTCAACTGATAACTTTTACCTTCAGATTTAAAAATTAAATCTTCATTGCCCCAATATTTTTTAACTTTCTTGTGGGTAACTTCTTGACTATATTGTATAATTCTAACATTATTCATAGAAGATAGCCACCCGAAGCGTGGCGATACGCCCACCAGCAGCTTGATCAAAATTCAAACTTGTCTAAGATATCCTCAATATCAACAGTTATGCTAAATGATTCAACTATCTTGTGAAAACTATAGCCTCTATCTCTCCAATGATATATCATCCATATCAGCAATCATGCAAAGTTTCGGAAAAATCCAACGTAAACCATAGGATCTATCATGTTCATAAGTCAAAATTGATTTATTTAGGCCAAGTCAAGGCCAATATCTCCAAAACCGACAATCGAAAATTGTCAACTTCGAACTTATCGGAAATATGACCCATGTCAACAATCATGCCAAGTTTCAGCTTAATCCAATGAAAACTTTAGCTTCTATTGTGTTCACAAGTCAAATGTTGACAGATGACGGACCGACAGACTGGCAACAGACCGACTGCAGGGGTGACAACTAAATACCCCACATTTTGATGTGAGCGTATAAAAATCAACCTTATATAAATTGTATGAGTATTGACACTGTTCATCACATGTTATTTTAAGCTTTTCAAAAAAATAGTATTCAGAATGAACTTCAATTACTGTTTAACAATAAAATTAACTTACATATCAATTTCATCAAAAAATTGTATGTGTGCTTTTTTATCTTCAGGTCAGGACTGTTACTGTTCATCCAAAGGCCTGGCCACCATATTCCCATATCCATCTTTACTAAGACAACTTGTTCCTAATAACAAATATAAATGCATACAAAAACAATTAATTATTGGGTCAAATGGAACAAAATCCTGGTTTATACTAATATGCATCTCCGTAACTCTTTTATATAATGAAGAAGCATACAAAAGTCACGAAATAACCTAGAATCTGGCTCAAATAAGAGAATAATTAGTATTTTACAATCTATATCAAACATAACTGTTGGGTCATTCGAACATCCTGCTTTTATGATTAAAGTGCTAAAATGCAGCAAACAGTCTGGCCAAGTATAAAAGATGCAAAATAAAGTTTATAAGCTTTCCTTACCATATTGAAACGGTGATAGTAAATCCCCAAAATTGCCACACTCCACTTCAAAAGCAAACTTATTTTTTTCCTATAAATAGGCCTATGCATCAGTTTCTTGTAAATAAAAAGTTCCATGATTCCATGAGACGTAATAGCGCAGCAACTGTCCTGTATAGTTTTAGTCCAATTGTTAACAGAACAATTGATGTTACAAGAGCTATAACCAAAACTATGAATAAATAGGTCTCCAAATCACTAGTGGCCGCCATCTTTTTTTATAAGAACAGGTATATATATATATATTAATGACCTAATAATACCGTCCCAATTATACGTAAGAGTGAAATAATAGCAGGTTTAGCGTATCGTTCAGACTTCCTTCAATGAAATCTGTTATAATCAAATATTTTGTGCAAATTGACTTCATCAACTTACCTTAAAATAGCGATTCACTGAAATCACAGGTTCTTTTTTCTAATGGCATTCACTGATAAATATTGTTGGGTCCGGAGAATTATTGGTAATCATCATGTGACACAAAAGCCACATTTCATTGGCTGGCTTTTATATAAAGTATAAATATCAAGTTGAAAATTCTTTGTCGACTGGAGGGTGACTTGATAGAGCCCCAATAACCGAATATATAGACCCAATGTAGGGGTCTGACAATTGCAATTATTTTGATTTGAATATTCATGAGGAAGTGAAATATTTGATTTCCATTATTGGGTCTCCCCTGTTATTGGGACTCTGTCCCAATATTTAGAAAATGACCCAATAGTTAGTCAAGGACCCTGAAGACATTGCGGGATAGCTTCTGTCGATACACTACCAATACCACCGGCCACGACATGAAGATTGGATAGTTTACTACATTTCTCCTCAATCTTCATGCCGATTTATATCCTTACATCTATCACTACTTCCATATTATATGGACCAACAGGACTCGTCCTGCCCCAATGGAGGTGGTGATAGATGGACTGATAAAGGAGCTTCTTAAGCTATAAACCCCGTATACCTAAATTACGTGAGTATCTAGACCATGGTCAGTGTCTAGCCCTTTCTTGGATATCTCAAGGCTGGCCACTTCTAATATTTGATATGCTGGCCTCATACATCTGACTTGGAGTCGTCTGTGCATGATGCCAAAGTAGTTTGGTCAGGTACAGACTGCTCCGACTCTATAAATGATGAGGCCAGCATAGCATACCAAATCATACCATCTCGCCACACAATACTGCAACACATTACAGAAATAATATCTACTTTTAACCACCCAATTATTATTACATAAGTATCATTCTCATTCATATATTTGTCTATATTTTATCTTTATCTATCGGTGATATATAACTATATTTATACTTATCTGTGATATTTATCTATATTTTTATGATGACCTGTGATACCTTTTTCTATTATATAATTATTTATATTTACAATTATATTATTTTATATATTTTTATACAAAATAATTCATCTGGGATACGTAATTTTAAAACATCTACCTGCCATACTTGTGTTAATCTACCTGTATTAAAATCATATCAATTAAAAAATGAAGAATAAACACAAGTTAAACACGATGATGACTGCTCACAACACTCTATTAAAATTCTTAACAACATTTTTAACATACTAACATAAAAGTCAAAATGTATATTTAAATGGATAGGGACATTATATATCACATCATTAATTCCTATCATTTAGTAATCCTGTGAGCGGTAGTACTCTCACTTGCTATTGAGTGTAGAGGCTACCATGTCTGAGTGTAAAAAGAAAAAAGAAAAAAAAAAAAGGACCCAACAGTTCGAGCATTAAACAGGTAACTTTTAAAACTATATATGTCACATGTCATTAATTAACTTAATTTGGCTAATTATGACCGGAATTCCCACGGAAGGGTACTAAATAGGTATGTACGTCAAGTCTCAAATGTCGTTCAAATGTCGTTGATCTTTTTTTTTGATCATCCAGTCTGTCAATTCGGTACATAAATCATGACGTAACCGGACGTTGTTGTTATTGCCCACATTCCTTAATATTTTCCACAACAACAATAGCAATTTGGTATTCCATTTATTATCCCTAGCAAAAGGCAATAAAGCGTTAAAATATCATTTTGTAAAAACATTATGAATTAATTTTAAATAAGTTTTAATTCACTAATAATAAAATACAAAATCAATTTTAGACGCCTTCATTTATATGACGTCATTTGGTCACGTGAACAAACATGGAGTCTAAATTTAGCGTTTCAAAGCAGATCAGAGTCAAATGGATTCCACAAGCATTTCTTCGTCCACATGGGTCTTTTGAACTTGAGAATACATGTACATGGATTATTCATTAGAAACCCCAATTAATCAATTAGTAAGCTTACTTTGGCCCTAATTAATGAGGCAACCCGTCTTTAAAGGTAAAATGTCGTTTGTATTATGTTAAATGCATGATGTATTTTAGGTATTAGTACAAAAGACATTAACATTAAAGGTAAAAGTTTTTTGCATTAAGTATTAGTGATTTTTTCACGGAATTTTATTCTGACCATAATTGACCTCCAAAATATTCTGACTACAAAAATTCAATGGGTACAAGCACATTGTCTAAAACACATTAATTTTATATGGTCATTATATATTTGTCATGAAACAAGATATTGACCAGGCTAACGCTAAGTGTTACATTTTACATATTGGAAAGTTTTCAACCCAATTTCTTGAACAGGATATTATACAAATGGAGGTTTTTTTTCGTTATTTAAAGATGGGTTCTCTTGTTTTCTTTTTTTTTTTCAATATTATTATATTCGATAATTGGATCGCTTATACTTATATCACTCGAAAGTAGAGGTGTTCTAATGATAGGGGAAAATACCAGTTTTTCTTCCTTATTTATTTCGTAATAAGTCAGTAGTATTAGAGTATTTAGATTTCCGGCATCCCTCCATTTCGTTATACTCCACTCCGGTCTACCGGAAATCTAAATACTCTATGACTTTTTTAGAATAAATAGACCAAAAAATTTATAAACATTCATTCCCCTAAAATCTATTTTGGATCAGGAGACATTCAAAAATCTCTAACTAAACTTCCCGGTTTTCCATGGGCTAAATATAAAGGTGAGAAACATCTTCC
>CM060199.1:8321700-8342060 GCA_030562195.1 Nipponacmea schrenckii
AGTCTGACTGTGTTAATTTCTTATCTTTTAGTTAAAAAGTTAAAGTATCACAACCAATCAAAACAAGTCATTAGACTTTGTGGGCGTGGTTAAGCCCAGATATTTTACATCACTGTGTGTATTTTTCTTTCAATCGAAATAGGGTCTCGGAGGATCAGTCAATATGTGTTATTTTGATGGACATGTATATAGAATCTATAACCGATTGCCGAAATTTATATGGAAACTGATTTTTGAATTTTTAATTTGATTTTGATTTAATTACGATTAAAAATTATAAAAACTTCGAAGGTATATATTGTGACGTTGACCTTTGGCGATCTTCATACCTGTACATATGTGATAGTTCTATCCAATGACATATTAAGCTTTATAGCAAAATGTAAACTTTCGGTTTATCGGCATTTAAAAATTGCGAATTTTTCCTATAAAACGGTCAATTCACAAATTTTGACATTTCCAGTTGAAGTTTCCAAAACAAGTTAATGGACTTTGTGGGCGTGGTTAAGCCCAGATATTTTTACATCACAAACCTTAATGATTGCCAGTCTATAAACAAGCTCAAATGTCACGTGTTAAATCATGAATAAATCATCTCTCCCAATAATCGCAAAATCAATCTACATTCTATCCTTAAATGACAGCCAGGAGACCAACAAATTCTAAATAGCTCGAAAGCTGCAGAACTGTTACAAACAGGTCTAGTTATTCTTTCCAATGGTGTATAACACTTGATATTTGATCAAAATTGCACGTTTTAAATTTGCAAATTTTGTAATTTCTTCTATACTAACTGTGTGTATTTTTCTTTAAATCGAAATAGGGTCTCGGAAGATAATTCAATTTGTGTTATTTTGATGTACATGTATATAGAATCTATTGCCGAAATATATATGGAAACCGATTTTTGAATTGTTATTTTGATTTTGATTTTTTTACGATTAAAAATTAATCCAGTTAAAATGATTCAAAGATATTATATATCTTAAATAAAAGGAATGATTGTTCATTTCTTGTTGTGGGCGATGTATGATATGGAATATTTGGAAGGAAATGACAACCTTTAGAATTTTAAATGATATTCTCTTAAGCAAAAATAATGTACAGTTGAGAGGACTAGTGGTATAAGGGACGGAACTCTATAAAATACTCTCTTAAAGATGTAAAGCCGCGCTGTTAATTTGATGGTTCTATGTTATACCATGGCAACTTGCCACAAATTGCAGGATCTAATGTTCCTACTACACCTAAATTAAGATTGATAAATAAATAAATAAACAAATTAAAAGTATCAACGATCTGGAAAGTTAATTTAATCCGAGATCAATTTGTAATCTCAAATAAGGTGTTATGTACCTTAGACCACAAATTTGTTTTTTTCGACGTTTTGTTTTACACACTAATTAAATAGATATAAATGTTACAAGAAGAGTTAAGAAGATAATGTAACAGGTCATAAAGTCAAATTGTGTTAATTTCTTATGTTTGGTCAAGACAAATTTTGACATTTCCAGTTTCAGTATCGCAACCAATCAAAACAAGTCATTATACTGAGTAGGCGTGGTTAGTTCTATTTTAAATGACAGCCAGGAGATATAACAAATTCTAAATATCTCGGAAGCTGCACAACTGTTACAAACAGGTTTAGTTATTATTATGGAACTGGATATTATAAATGCAACGTTTCACCCATGCAATAGAAGGGACGCGCACTGCCTTGGTACCGTCTAACGGTTCTAGTTTTTTTTTATTTTTTTCATTTATGATCAAATCCTACTTACTGTTCAGTTTTGTTTTGTCGAAGTTTCATTTTTTTTTCTATTTTATATTTTTGTTTGCTGAATAAATGATTTAATTCCCTTTTTTTTTTTGACTTTTTGACTTTTTCAGTTTTCTGAATTATCATTAAATGTTTTTAAGTCAATGAGATTCGAAAACGCGATGCGTACCACACGGTGCTAGATGTACGGCGCACGGTCGAAAACGTTTGTATCGATTTTATAGCTGCAGTCGAAGCGGGGGATGTTTTAAACTACGATTGAATCTTTATAGAGTTTAAATAGGACCCCGGTCTATCGAGCTAAAGGCACGCTATCATTGAATGAACGGTCCGTTCGGACAATTTATCGAATTTTGCATATATTCCTTAGGCCTAGAAGTACACGTCATGTACTCTAGAATTGGACCTATTTACGTCCGATGTAAGGTGCGCGGTCGATAATGGTTGTATCGATTTTATAGCGGCAGTCGATGCAGGAGATGTTTTAAACTTCGATTGAGCCTTTGTAGAGTTAGATAGGACCTCGGTCTAGCGAGCTTAAGGGACGCTATCATTAAATGCGCGGTCCGTTTGAACATTTTATCGAATTTTGCGTATATTCCTTAGGCCTAGAAGTACACGTCTACACTAGAATTGGACCCATGTACGTTCTTACAATGTACGGTGCCCGGTCGAAAAGGGTAGTATCGATTTTCGATTTAATAGCGACAGCCGAAGCAGAGGCTTTTTTAAACTACGGGCGAGTCTTTAGAGAATTTAAACGGGATCTCGGTGTATAGAGTCAAAGGGGCGCTATCATTGAATGCACGGTCCGTGTAGCCATTTTATCGAAATTTTAGGTATATTCCTTAGGCCTAGATTTCTACATTTATTACAATTTTAACTCTTTTACGCGTTACGTTCGTACTACAATGCTTTTAAGTATGATCGTCCTCTTGGTGTAAAGTTAAGTAAATAAGTTCTTCTTGAAATATATGGTTTATTTCTGTAGTGTGGTTAGTATACAGGATATTCCTTGCCTCTCACTGTTAGACGAAAGTTCTAATTCTATGACCTGAGTAGTCCGGTAGCCGCGGAACAAACTGAGACAAAAAAGTTTGTCTTTAGATTTTTATGAATACACTTCCAGTGAGAGGCATTACAATTCAATTATAGGTTGATAAATGTATATGGGTTAGTTAAGGTCGTCACGTAGACAATTCATATCTATTGTCTGCCTAATAAAAGTAATTTGTTTCTTATTGTTTTAAGTTGATTAATTTAATTCTACTAATAGTATAGACATTACAGTCCCATCTGGTTACTGATAAGTTGACGGATCCATTAAATATAGTAGAAAAGACCATTAATACTTCATGATAAGGATTTGATATATTCTGACCACACAAAGGGTGGCAGAGAACAGATTTTAAGGCGACCGAGTTTTCGCTAAAAGGTTAATGATAATAGAAAATAAATTTGGGTGCATTTTCTAACATACGCCCCTTACTGAAGAGCGTAATACTCGGTTGCTTTATAATTACACATTCAAATTGAAGGTCAGACAATAGATAAACAAAAAGAAAACTATAAACTACCATGCACATGCATATATAAGCACAAAACACACTGAAGTATAATACTCCAGTAAATATAGTCATTACGAAAATCGAAATTCACTAGGCATAAAGTCTGACTAGCACATAACAGTCTCTGTTAAAATAACTGAACATTGATGGTCCATGGTAATATGGTCCCTGGTAACGTGTCTTTGGTAGCAGCATATAACATTCCTTATTAGAATAACTGGACGTTGGTGGTCTGTGATAATGTGTCTTTAGTGGTTGGTGAAGAGATGGCATCGGGTAGTATTGTCAAGACGTAGTTGTTATCATATCAGCTGGTAGCCATAACAATTTATATATCCATTATCCAAAGATAAACAGTATTGTAGTAATTAAAACAGTCTTATCATTGTTTAGTACTGTGTCATTATTATCAGGAGGTAATAGTATTCCTTTGTATGGTGACTGTTTAGTGACTGAACAGCCTTCATTGGTTTTTCTCTTATCTGGAATGATTGTAACTGGATAGTATCTGGTACTGGTACAAATTAATATAGAACAGTTCTAAAACACAGTCTTGTCATTAACACAGTGTATTCTTTACAATATGATATGTTCACTCGGATTAACATCGTAGAATATGTTAGCACAGTGTTATCTTCGGCCATGGATTACTCGTTCATCTGGATTATTGACATGGATTATTGACATGGATTATTGATGAAATTCAGTTAGTATTCAGGTTGGTGGTTTTACTTCTTAGTAGTTTGTGTGGTTCCTGTTAAATTCAGCAGGGTTCGTAAAGGAACTTCGCTGTCTGGTGATTGAATATCTGGATATATTGATTGATGTGTAGTATCATATGGTGCAGATGCAGCATCATGGTAAGTAAGGTCTGTAAGTGCCTTACCACTAATGTTTTCATTTTTCGAGACATCATGCCTCAACATAGGGAAGAATTTCTTAAAATAAGGTTTAAGGTATTTGTTAATTAACAAATAAATAATTAGAACACCGAAAGTACAACCAAAACAAAGAAGAACCCATTTCCAAAGCGGCCAGTGGTTTTCAATATCAGGTTTGACATGTGTCAAAGTAGCGATTTCGGAGACTAATTGTTCAATTGGAATTTGGTCAATATTTACTAAATTAGGTGGAAGTTCGGTTAAAGTGTAATTACTGAAAGCATTAGTCATCGGTCGCCAAATGTCGGTTATAGATTCATTAAACATTTTCGTTAGATTTTCAAATGAAGTTTTGTCAAAATAAGTAGTTTCATTCACAAAGTGAGCGGGTAGTATCATTTGATCGTTACTTGCACTACAACCAGGAGCTAGTTGAATAATTTGTATGGGAGGTTTGATAAGTATTGAGTTATATTTTAATTGCGAATTACGACAATTTATTGAGAAACGCGTTGGTTGACGAGACACAACCGTCCAAAATCCATTAACAATGTATTCACTCGCAGGTAAAATGCCGTTTGGTTTAACTGAAACTCTACATAGATTGGAAATTTTATTCTTATTTTTCGAAAATAGAGCAACCACACACAATGGACTGAGATTAATAGGGTATAAAGGACTATTAAAATGACAGAATTTAACTGCTGGGTCAGCACATGTTTTAGCCTCGTCAGCTGTCAAAAGAGAATATTTCGTTTTATCATAGTTAATAGCAATAGCGGTGCTTTCTAAGTCATATGTGGCTACAAATTTAAAAGTGGCTTCCGACTTGGATAACAGATTTCCTGTTGTCATCGGAACAGGTAAAGAATGAATTTTATAAATTGTATAAGTATCGGAATTATCAAGTAGTGGAATGTTTAAAATCACTATAATCCTATTATTTTCAATCATAGAAGCACAATTAAGAATTTTGTAATAATGCCAAAGTTCTTTCTTAGGATTTTTAGGTAATTTAAGATTATGTGGTAAATTGTCTTGAATTTCTAGTAACAATTGTTTTGGTTTGTTTGGAGCTATTACTGATGGAGTTAAGTGGCCAAATGATAGCATGTTTATTTGCAATTTAATTTCATTACCGATTAACTCAGCTCGTAACATCATAGATTTTATATTATCTAAAACTATCTGTATTCTTGAAAATAAATGAACATAATCTTCAAGCCTTAGTAATTGTTGTTGAAAATCTTGCACTACACTTTGGAGTTTTAAATCTAATTTTCTTATAACTTGTGCCAAACTGTTAATTTGTTGTCTATTTTCAGAAATTTGTAAACGTGATACATTAAGAATTGATAAGCTTTCGGTCACAACGTGTTTAAGAGTTTGTTGGTTTGTAGCTAATGTATTTATATTCCCTCTGATTAACTCTAAATCAGAACTACTGACTGTACCAAATAACCAAGAGAGGGCATCACCGACAAAAGGTAGTAATGCACGTTTAAGGCGGTTAGATTGTCTTTCAAGGGGTCTATAGTCACCAATTCTGTTCAGGATATCTTCCATCTCGTCTCTTAAAACTGCTATTTCTGTTTTTATTTTATCAAATGTCAAGACATACTCTATAGTGTGTATCCCACTTGTAACATAATTCGTTATTATCTCGTCGACTGTCAAAAGTGTTCGCATGATATCAGTAGACAATGTATCGACAAAGTGGAGATACGGATTAATGTCATGTACGATAGTTAACAGCCATCTAGAATTACTAAAAGATATCTTCTTAATGGGTCGAAAGAGCACATTTTTATTTACCATGGTTCCGTCCACATACACGTCCGTTAACAAACACAGTATAGTTACTGTAACCAACATCATTATCTCGTTCTGAAAGAAAACAGAACGAGTTAATGAGTTCATAGAAGATCATATTTCAATCCTTCTATTCTATTTCATCCAGTACAAAGATTTTCAGGGTTGTAATGTAATATACCTGGTGATCTACATAATGTCAAATAGAGAACGGTATTCTCGCTTCTCTATCTTACACTATACATTCGTTATCTACGAATACATTGATGTATGTCTAGTACAATATCCTCGTAACTAGACATTTACATCAATTTGTCGTTTCCTATCTTTACGACATCATCAGACATCACCTTCAATGAATGTGTCGTTCCCGAATGAGAGGACGGCGCCATCCTAACATTCCGACAAATCAAAGAACCATGTCTGGGTTTTCGGACGATGAGCGTTCATTACCGCTACTATATTTCCGATCACTCTTATATCTCAGTCTTTGGGCCATTTCATATAGAGGTATTTCCTCTTCGTCAGAAGATGAATAAGCCCGAGCACGTTTGTATCGGTCAACTAATCGAGCTAGAGGAATATTGTCCTCACTGTCATCTTCGGATGACATTGCATTTGCATCGACCTCATCAGATTCTGATTCTGTATTGGAATCGGAAGGAGGTATTACATATTTAGATTTTCTTATTTTCAAATCGTCGGTTGGAATCTCCCAGTCCTCAATATTGGCTTTACGTAATTGATCTGCATGGACTTTGGTTGTTTTTCCGTCCAGTTGGTTTTTGATAATGAATGATACTGGACCCTTCTGTTCAATAATTCGAAAATAAGGATTCCAACGACTGTCAAGCTTATTTTTCTGACGGTGATTTTTATAGAATACTGGGTCACCTATTTTATACTCGACATTTTTCGTGTTTTTATTTAAATAGTCTGATTGCTGCTTTTTAATCTTTTTCATGTAACGATGTACTTGTACAAACATTTTATGTTGATGTTCTAAAGCTATTTGTTCGTGGCTTATACCGTAATACTTTCTTCGAGGTTTCAGAATATTGTCAATTGGTAGAACGGGGTCACGACTATAAAGTAATGAAAAGGGAGATTGTTTTGTTGTCTTACTTACGTTGAAACGCATAGCTGCTAAACATTGGTTCAAATGAATGTCCCAGGTCATTTGGTCTGCTTTTACTCTTTTAGCTAGCATATCATGTAATGTGCGATGACTGCGTTCTACTCGTGCATTAGATTTTGGTGCATAAAACGACGTTAAAATGTGCTTAATTTTAAGTTCTTTCATGGTTGCTCGGACAATTTTGTTATCATTTTCGGTACCGTTATCGGTTACAATTGCCAATGGACATCCAAAACGTGGAAAAATTTCATCTATAATTAAATGTGCAATGTTTTCTGCAGTTTTATCTTTTACTGGAAATGATTCAACCCATCCCGAGTACCAGCAAACAAAACTTATGATATATTTATTACCACTCAAGGTCAAAGGGTATGGTCCTGAAAGGTCGAGGCTCAATTTTGCGAAAGGATATGGTGGAATTTCAGTCTCAACTGTATCAGGTTTGTTTTTCATTGTAGAGCGAGTCTGGCACGTGACACACGAATCTATATACTCGTATAACTCTTTATATAATTTAGGCCAGAAGTACTTAACTTTGATAGTGGAGTAAGTCTTATCAATACCGGGGTGAGAATTGTTATCATGGTATTGTTCAATGACTTTTGACCTTAAGTGACTTGGAATGTATAAACGGAGTAGTGGTTCGTCGTCTGGTTCACTGATATAGTACAAAATATCGTCAACTACAAGATATTTATTGTTAGTAGTCTGATTTGTACATTTTCTTAGCTTTTCTTTCAGCTTTACTATTTCATCGTCCTTATTTTGTTCGTTAATCATATTCAATTCTGTCCAGTCTATCCTTACATCAATGTCATCTGTCAATTGGTCTGTACCGTCATCATGTTTATCTACATAGTTTGCATAATCTGCCGGGTCAAATTTGTTACTATTTATTACGTTAATTTCTAAAGTATTATCACTTATTTCTGGTTCTATATCGCCTGTCATTTCATCAAATACGGCATTAGTTATATCTGTCGGGACTCTAGATAGCATATCAGCCACAGTATTTGTTTTACCTGGAATGTATTCTATTTTACAATTATATCCGGCAATACCCAGGGCCCATAATTGTATTTTCTTATTTTGCATAGGGGATTCTAAGAGATATTTTAATGGTTGATGATCAGTTTTTATGACGAATTGTGCATTATGCAGGTAATAATCTAATTTTTGTAAGCTATAATGGATTGCATAAGCTTCTTTCTCGCAGGTTGACCATTTGCATTGGGTTTGACTTAACCTGTGACTTAAAAAGTATATTGGGACTTCCATTTCATCAATGACTTGTGCGAGACACGCACCAATACACGTGTCACTTGCATCCGTGTATAAAATATACGGTTTTTCGGGATCTGGATAACCTAACATTGGTACTGCTGTCAAGCTTTGTTTTAAATAGTCAAATGTTTCTTGACATTCTTTTGTCCATTTAAACTTTGCATATTTCCTTGTGAGATTAATTAAAGGTTCTGCTATTTTCGACATATTAGGTATCATTCGTCTGTAATAACTTAATGACCCGACAAAAGATCTTACTTCCCTAACATTGGTAGGTGGCGACATATCTCTTATTGCTTTAACCTTCTCTGGGTCTGCTAATAACCCGTTTGGAGTTATTTTAAAGCCAAGATAAGTGGTCTCTTTCTTTAGAAAAGAGCATTTCTTTAATTTCAACCTGAGGTTATGGTCATGCAGTCGTTCAAAAACCTTATCTAAATGTTTCATGTGGTCTTCTACAGTCTTTGAGAAAATTAATATGTCATCAAGGTACGCTACTGCGAAATCACTTAATCCATCAAGCACAGTGCTCATTAACTCTTGGAAAATTCCTGGAGAATTACTTATCCCAAAAGGCATTACATTGAAGTGGAAAAGACCTTTGTGACATGCGAAAGCCGTCTTTTCTTTATCTTTCTCGTCAATCGAACATTGCCAAAATCCGCTCCGGAGGTCAAGTGTGCTGAATAAATTACAAGAATTCAACAGGGCTAAAAGATCATCGATCAGTGGCAAAGGATATGAATTAATTTTAATCACTTTATTAAGGGCGCGATAATCTACGCAAAAGCGTTTAGACCCGTCCTTTTTATCCACTATCACTACTGGAAATGAGTATGGTGAATTCGATTTACTAATAATCCCGGCCTCTAACATATCATCTACAGCTTTACTAACTATTTCCCTTTTATTGAGTGGTGTCCGATAAGGTCTTAGTTTGATTGGTTTACTTGTCCCTGTATCTATAGTCATTTTTACTGTATCAGTCTTTCCCAAATCCATGTCACTTGTTGCAAACAAATGTCTGTGTCTTCGTAAGTGTTCTAATAGTAGGTCCTTATATCTTTCGTCTACCTCAACGTCTTGAAATATGTCAGTTTTCGTTTTCACCTCATTTATTTCGCTCTTCGTCGACTCTAAATTTACAATGTCGCTGTTTAAAATGGGTTGTGCTTGTCCAATTAGACAACCTCTTTTTAATTCAATTGTTTTGTTCGAACTATTCACGATTGTTACTTGGATCTTACGATTGTAGTCTTTTTCATTGTCGGCCGATACAACCGAATTTGTCAACATCAGTTCCGGTTGACTTCCTACAAACCCCTGCTCAATACTTTGTACTAATAATGCATCATGTGTATCGCTTATACCTTTCAGCTTAGCCATACACATAGTACTCGATTGAGGATGCAATGTAACAGCTGCCGTTATCCTCAGCAGAGAACATATATGTGCATCCTCCTCCAAAGGAACGTAAGTCCCATTGAATCTCAAACTTTTAAGGTCATAATAAAGTCTAACGTTTTTGTCTATCAGGAAATCCCTGCCCAAGATTAAGTTCCTGTTCATTGTTGATACTACATAGAATTTATGGTTTACTTTTTTACCACCTAATCGAAAATAAAATTCTGCACTACCATCGATTTCTATATTTTGACCATTAACTGATTGTAGCGAAATACCGTCTTTCTTTAACTTAGGTTTATATTTCAAAGCTTGGTAGACCCGTCTGTGCATTAAACAAACTTCTGCTCCGGTGTCTACCAAACTTCGATATGAACGTTTTTCTAAATTTATCAAACATGAACTAGGGTTACCAGCCAAGTTTACATGATATCTTTTAATATTTTCACTCTCCTTGCTGGCTGTTTTACAAGGAGAGTCTTTTAGTTTCCCTGACCAAAATAATTATTATGTCTATCATTATTATTAGTTGCTTTAGACGTACAATCTCTTTTAATATGACCTTTACGTCCGCAATTCCAACAAGAGTAATCTTTAGAACTATTAAGTGCATTAATTTGTCTTGACCTACAATATTTAGCTAAGTGACCGTATTTATGGCATATTCTACATTTCTTAGGCCTGATATGATCGACCTCCATCGGTGTGTGTGGATGCTCTACATAGCTCTCATCACGATCACGGACATTTTTACCTATGCGCAAATCAAATCGTTGTCTTAGATTTTGTTCGGCCATTGCCGCGTTAACAGCATCCTGAAGAGTTTTTGGATCTTGGCGCATAATTCTTAGTTTTAGATAATCTTGTTTTAAACCGTCTATAAAAAATCCAATAAGTTGTCTTTCGGTTTCCGGCGACGTCGGACCGGTATATGCCTCTGCGGCTAGTAACAACAGACGTTCACCAAAACACTGTACATTTTCATCTTTGTTTTGACGAATTTTCCGAAGCAACGTTAAGGCATGTAAAGGATCTGTTACTTCGCTAAATCGTGCCGTTAGTTCGTGTTTTAATCCTATATAATCCGCATCCGGGTTGGCCTCCAAGTAACGTTTGATAAAACTACTCACTACACCTCTTGAAGTTTGATAGGCAATGAATTTCATACGTTCATTTCCAACGTTTGCTAAAACAGAATACTTTTCAATTTGCTTGATCCAGTCGCGAAATTTCTTTGGATCGCCTAGAAAGGGTTCTACTATGGTGTGTATACTTTGGGTTGTGACACTGTCTGACAAGTGTCTTATTTGAACCGAGAGGGTTTTAAAAAAATCTTCTCCCATATTTGAAGCAATGAATATCAAGAAAAATTACTTACAATTAGGGTAGAGCTTGGCACGTTGTGTATTCCCTTCGATATTGATTTCAGCAATCAAAAATCCTGGTCACGGCACCAATTAAAAGCTAGATGTTGGACAACAATGCTTTTAAGTATGATCGTCCTCTTGATGTAAAGTTAAGTAAATAAGTTCTTCTTGAAATATATGGTTTATTTCTGTAGTGTGGTTGGTATACAGGATATTCCTTGCCTCTCACTGTTAGACGAAAGTTCTAATTCTATGACCTGAGTAGTCCGGTAGCCGCGGAACAAACTGAGACAAAAAAGTTTGTCTTTAGATTTTTATGAATACACTTCCAGTGAGAGGCATTACAATTCAATTATAGGTTGATAAATGTATATGGGTTAGTTAAGGTCGTCACGTAGACAATTCATATCTATTGTCTGCCTAATAAAAGTAATTTGTTTCTTATTGTTTTAAGTTGATTAATTTAATTCTACTAATAGTATAGACATTACAGTCCCATCTGGTTACTGATAAGTTGACGGATCCATTAAATATAGTAGAAAAGACCATTAATACTTCATGATAAGGATTTGATATATTCTGACCACACAAAGGGTGGCAGAGAACAGATTTTAAGGCGACCGAGTTTTCGCTAAAAGGTTAATGATAATAGAAAATAAATTTGGGTGCATTTTCTAACAAAACATCGAACTAAACTGTTTACTTTTAGATGTTTCCTTATATTTTGTTGAAATATAATATTAAAAAAATGGAAGAAAATTGTAAGAAATAAAGTGAACAACGTGGAATTTTTTTATGTTAATATATAAAACATTACCTTCTGGGATTCTATTTGAAAACGTTGCATAACTGAAACGCAAGAAGATTTCATAGGCTTAAGGAACAATATTTAATATGTTTTTATTAGTTTTGACCACAACCTTCTTCAAGACATTACTAACATTATCATTCTGATGTAATTTTATAAACTTAATGAATTCACCAAAACCGGACTTCAGATGTTAAGTAAATGATGGAATGATCATTATTGTATTACAATACTATCCAAATTTAAAAAAAATGGCAATAACATAGTACATGTATATAGATATTTTCCCAATAGTTAGTATATAGAACTAGAGTTTTAGATCAGACAAGAAAGTAAAACCTACCTATCTTCTGGTGATTTCTTCTTTGCTAAAGAATTAGAATAATAATATTCAGTATGAAAATTTGTTTGTAATAAATTACTCTTCTTGGGTTAACGTATCTAATTCAAACTTAAAAGAAATTAACGTCATGATTCTATTAGGACAACGTATTTCTAGATATTGGTGTACAATTTATCATTAATTTGAGCAAATTGCTCTTAATTGACTTTTTTTACGATTTCGCATCCGTTATAAATTATAATATATGAGATCAATACCTGGATAATATTTTCTATAAATAAATATTGTCAGTAAAACCAGAAATACACAAAAAACAGATATTCCAATACCAATTCCAATACCAGTACCTAAACCTTCCTGACATCCAGTGCCTATTCTTTCCTCACAATTAGTTATGTTACAAAATTCTACGCTAATATCCGAGTCTGCAGAATAAATAAATTAAGTCAGTGAAATAATAATGTAATATACTCATCTTTAAAATTATTAGTACATTGATAATATAATAACTCATTATATACTTGATATAAAAGTATAATGTCAAAAGAATATATAATATTACCTTGTCCGATAAGGTCTTAGTTTGATTGGTTTACTTGTCCCTGTATCTATAGTCATTTTTACTGTATCAGTCTTTCCCAAATCCATGTCACTTGTTGCAAACAAATGTCTGTGTCTTCGTAAGTGTTCTAATAGTAGGTCCTTATATCTTTCGTCTACCTCAACGTCTTGAAATATGTCAGTTTTCGTTTTTACCTCATTTATTTGGCTCTTCGTCGACTCTAAATTTACATATCGCTGTTTAAAATGGGTTGTGCTTGTCCAATTAGACAACCTCTTTTTAATTCAATTGTTTTGTTCGAACTATTCACGATTGTTACTGGGATCTTACGATTGTAGTCTTTTTCATTGTCGGCCGATACAACCGAATTTGTCAACATCAGTTCCGGTTGACTTCCTACAAACCCCTGCTCAATACTTTGTACTAATAATGCATCATGTGTATCGCTTATACCTTTCAGCTTAGCCATACACATAGTACTCGATTGAGGATGCAATGTAACAGCTGCCGTTATGCTCAGCAGAGAACATATATGTGCATCCTCCTCCAAAGGAACGTAAGTCCCATTGAATCTCAAACTTTTAAGGTCATAATAAAGTCTAACGTTTTTGTCTATCAGGAAATCCCTGCCCAAGATTAAGTTCCTGTTCATTGTTGATACTACATAGAATTTATGGTTTACTTTTTTACCACCTAATCGAAAATAAAATTCTGCACTACCATCGATTTCTATATTTTGACCATTAACTGATTGTAGCGAAATACCGTCTTTCTTTAACTTAGGTGTATATTTCAAAGCTTGGTAGACCCGTCTGTGCATTAAACAAACTTCTGCTCCGGTGTCTACCAAACTTCGATATGAACGTTTTTCTAAATTTATCAAACATGAACTAGGGTTACCAGCCAAGTTTATATGATATCTTTTAATATTTTCACTCTCCTTGCTGGCTGTTTTACAAGGAGAGTCTTTTAGTTTCCCTGACCAAAATAATTATTATGTCTATCATTATTATTAGTTGCTTTAGACGTACAATCTCTTTTAATATGACCTTTACGTCCGCAATTCCAACAAGAGTAATCTTTAGAACTATTAAGTGCATTAATTTGTCTTGACCTACAATATTTAGCTAAGTGACCGTATTTATGGCATATTCTACATTTCTTAGGCCTGATATGATCGACCTCCATCGGTGTGTGTGGATGCTCTACATAGCTCTCATCACGATCACGGACATTTTTACCTATGCGCAAATCAAATCGTTGTCTTAGATTTTGTTCGGCCATTGCCGCGTTAACAGCATCCTGAAGAGTTTTTGGATCTTGGCGCATAATTCTTAGTTTTAGATAATCTTGTTTTAAACCGTCTATAAAAAATCCAATAAGTTGTCTTTCGGTTTCCGGCGACGTCGGACCGGTATATGCCTCTGCGGCTAGTAACAACAGACGTTCACCAAAACACTGTACATTTTCATCTTTGTTTTGACGAATTTTCCGAAGCAACGTTAAGGCATGTAAAGGATCTGTTACTTCGCTAAATCGTGCCGTTAGTTCGTGTTTTAATCCTATATAATCCGCATCCGGGTTGGCCTCCAAGTAACGTTTGATAAAACTACTCACTACACCTCTTGAAGTTTGATAGGCAATGAATTTCATACGTTCATTTCCAACGTTTGCTAAAACAGAATACTTTTCAATTTGCTTGATCCAGTCGCGAAATTTCTTTGGATCGCCTAGAAAGGGTTCTACTATGGTGTGTATACTTTGGGTTGTGACACTGTCTGACAAGTGTCTTATTTGAACCGAGAGGGTTTTAAAAAATTCTTCTCCCATATTTGAAGCAATGAATATCAAGAAAAATTACTTACAATTAGGGTAGAGCTTGGCACGTTGTGTATTCCCTTCGATATTGATTTCAGCAATCAAAAATCCTGGTCACGGCACCAATTAAAAGCTAGATGTTGGACAACAATGCTTTTAAGTATGATCGTCCTCTTGGTGTAAAGTTAAGTAAATAAGTTCTTCTTGAAATATATGGTTTATTTCTGTAGTGTGGTTAGTATACAGGATATTCCTTGCCTCTCACTGTTAGACGAAAGTTCTAATTCTATGACCTGAGTAGTCCGGTAGCCGCGGAACAAACTGAGACAAAAAAGTTTCCAGTGAGAGGCATTACAATTCAATTATAGGTTGATAAATGTATATGGGTTAGTTAAGGTCGTCACGTAGACAATTCATATCTATTGTCTGCCTAATAAAAGTAATTTGTTTCTTATTGTTTTAAGTTGATTAATTTAATTCTACTAATAGTATAGACATTACAGTCCCATCTGGTTACTGATAAGTTGACGGATCCATTAAATATAGTAGAAAAGACCATTAATACTTCATGATAAGGATTTGATATATTCTGACCACACAAAGGGTGGCAGAGAACAGATTTTAAGGCGACCGAGTTTTCGCTAAAAGGTTAATGATAATAGAAAATAAATTTGGGTGCATTTTCTAACATACTTTCGTACTATTATTTACTTATCGAATTAAGTTAAATAAGTGAAAGAGCTGATAACTATTTAGAATCGGTCGTGATTTTATCGTCTCGGTGCGACAGGTGTTGCATGAAGTGTCGTTAAGAAATAAAAGAGTACAAAAGTAACGACTCTCTGAACATCAATAGTCTTTTGGGTAATGTGGCAAATGAGCGATTTAGCCTGAGTGGTTATTCTTTTCTATTCGTACCTCCATTGTGAAATTATCTAGGTATTGATTTTCTTGGAGGCGGAACACTCCTTACGTTTAGGTACCGACCTATATTTGATCAAATTAGTTTGTTTGATTTTCGGCAAATGCTTTGTGGTAATCCTGAAAGAATTTCTGAGCAGACTGCAGTTTCAGAAACTAGTATTTTCGAAAATTTTAGTCAAAAAGCGAATTCTTTATTTTTTTTTATTTATTTGCACAATTGGTTGGTGTGTAGAAGACCAGATCAATGGAAGAAAGATAACTGAATATAGATTTTCTTTGCGTTTATTGGTAGATAGACGTCGAATTGTCATCATCTTGAAAATACCATCTTGAAAATAGCAAATTATCAGAAAAATGATTTTAAGTTTTTTTTTAAGATTATTTAAAGCCTTTTAAATGTTCTGGATTATTTATATAGGTCCTCCAGGATACCTTTTTCGATTTTCGAATTTGTTGTTGCTAAACTTCCTGTCCAATTATTTTCTTAAAGGCTTTGTAAGTTTGTAACTTATGACCTCGACCATCTGTAATCCATAGTTGTACTTTGGTTACAATTTCATATGGTACGTAGATTTCTAATTTTCTTTATTTAATTTTTATAGGGCGCTAAAAAGGGGGGGGGGGGGTAATTTGCGTATTTCTTGTATCTTCCGAAGATCACATGAACTAAAGTAGTTTTAGCAACATTCGAATTTATATTATTGAAATGTGTATGTGTGGTTTTTTTTGGGTTTTTTTTTTATTAATAGACGAAAATTCGCATTTTGGACAATAAGCGATTTATTATTAATTTTTTTTTTCGGGGAAGGGATTCTCCTAGATGTACAGGCCTAGGGTGGGACAAATATATCTTATTGAGATTTGGGATAAAGGGTCTGTATCTGTTGGGTGGTTTTCTTCTGTTCTGCTATGTCATTATATATGTATATACAAAAAAAATAATAATAACTCGCGAGAAGTATAGCCTATAACCTGTTAAATACAAATAAATGTTTTTAGTGTGTTATATGAACAAGATTGTCATTTCTGATTTTTGGAATATGGCACTACCATCTTCTACTGATAGACGTGATGGAATTTCTCTTGGAGACTCTTATAATAAGAATGAACCATTTGGATTGCTTTATTACTTGTATCACAGCGAGATAAGTTAATTTCACACGCTGACAAGCGCTTTGTTTCTGATTTTGTTATACATGTTTTATAACCATTGTAGGTAAAGTATCCATACAAATTTAACATTCACGAACATTGTACATACATTATAAGGACTGAATAAAGATTTTCTTTGCGTTTATTGTTAGATAGACGTTTCGCCAAATAGTCGCAAAAACAAATCCTTTAATAACACATGTTTTACGCTGAGAGATTTGTGGGCTATACTGATATCATTAGGTATATATCATGTCCCTAAAGTAACGTTTGGATATATACACGAACCAACCGTTGCTTTCACAATCGCAAATTATCGTCATTAATTTTGATTGGTCGAGAGTTTACTCTTCTACCAATGAGATTCCTTGCAACAAACTATTGCGAGGAAATGTTTTGAATTAATGAAAGCAATGATTCAATAGAGGCCGCCATTTTGAATTAGTCCAGATTTTATGAGATCACTGATTGGATACATTTAATAATGACGTATGGTTTGCTAAGGGAGATTATTAGTCTCTAATGACGAGAATCTGGGATCGTAAAAGCAACGGTTGGTTCATGTATACATTGTATATCCAAACGTTGCTTTAGGAACACGGGTATATAGACGCTTAGCAGTAGTTCTAGTAGTGCGTATTACATACTGGCGGTAACACCATATTTATATAAATAAACAACATAAATCTTGCTTTATCAAAACTATTTTTTAAATTTCGGTTAGGTCTTTATATATTATTTTACACGAATCATTCGTTAAGTAAATAACAAAACGAAACGTTTCTAAGTTGTTATACATTCTAAAGATAAGAAAACATTCGTTATATGGTACGCAATCAAGTCGTATTAAAACTTACAGGTAAATCGAATTATTCTATTAAATGTATTAGAGGTCATTGTTTTTTTTTTTTTGTTTTTTTTTTTGTTTTTTTTTTTTTTTGTTTTTTTTTTTTTTGACAGCTATGCTTTCATTGAAACCTTTATTCTAGTTCAAGAAGGAGATGATACACAAAAGGTTGGAGAGCAATGCGAATGAGTGATGGATAAACTACGCAACTATTTGTCGAGTATATCTGTCCCCCACCATCACTGTAGACTGTACAAAAATTGGCCATTTTTCAAAACATTATAGGCACCATATTTATCTCAAAATCTCACATTCCAATGAATAAAGAGTACCAAGAGTTTGATTAAAAAGCTTTTTTATCATAAAATTAGGAATTCATAATAAGATTCTTTACTTTCTACACAGCCACTGGCCAGCCATACAAATTGGCCAGACATATAGGGACGAGGCCCTAACTCAAATTGAGCAGCGCCACTTGTCGTCATAATGATGTTTTTCAACATTTGTTTGGTAAACTTCATTCGGCGTTATGAAGTGGGCATTATAAGTTCGGCTTGATCGTTAATTTGTTCAGTAATATTCTTTATTCGAATGATAAATTTTTAACAACAAATTATTGATTTAGCGAACAAATGTCAAATTAAGCGTACAAATGTTGATTTTACTGTACTAATGTTTGACACCGAATTATTTATTAAGAATGATTAATTTTGGCAGGGATTGTCTTCCATATTCTTTTGTACATCAGTTTATGTATCACTTTCTTGAGACTTTGATTGGGTTGATTACGTAGAAAGGGTCACAAAATATGTTCATTTCGATCAGCAATTGCGGTATGATCGTCTGGTCAGTTTTTTTCTTGAGTTCAAAAAGTTTTATTGGACTGGACTAAATCTTACCAGTGAACCAAATAGGATAGAGATCCATAAAGTTCCTCAAAGTTAGGCAACAGACATAAAGATAGCTTGCCAGTCAAGGTAACATACGCCCACTTCAGCAAACAGAATATTCCATGTTTTTTCGTTTAATCAAGGGCAATAACTCATAAACCGACATCTAGAATCGCACCATTTTTTAACTTGTCCGAGATGTTATTAAGATGAATACACATACCAAGTTTCATTCCAATCGGATAAAAACTACAGCATCTATTACGTACAAAAGTAAATTTTAACGTTTATTCATTTAATCAAGGGCCATAACTCATAAACAGACATCTGGCAAGATATTATCAAGATGAATACACATACCAAGTTTCATTCATATCGGATGAAAACTATAGCTTCTATTGCATACACAAGTACATTTTAACGTTTTTTCATTTAATCAAGGGCCATAACTCATAAACCGACATCTGGAATTGTGCCATTTTCGAACTTGTCTGAGATATTATCAAGATGAATACACATACCAAGTTTCATTCAAATCGGATGAAAACTACAGCTTCTATTGCGTACACAAGTAAATTTCAACGTTTTTTCATTTAATCAAGGGCCATAACTCATAAACCGACATCTGGAATCGTGCCATTTTCGAACCTGTCCGAGATATTATCAAGATGAATACACATATCAAGTTTCATTCAAATTGGATGAAAACTACAGCTTCTATTGCGTACACAAGTAAATTTTAACGTTTTTCCATCTAATCAAGGGCCATAACTCATAAACCGACATCTGGAATCGTGCCATTTTCGAACTTGTCCGAGATATTATCAAGATGAATACACATACCAAGTTTCATTCAAATTGGATAAAAACTACAGCTTCTATTGCGTACACAAGTAAATTTTAACGTTTTTTCATTTAATCAAGGGCCATAACTCATAAACCGACATCTGGAATCGTGCCATTTTCGAACTTGTCCGAGATATTATCAAGATGAATACACATACCAAGTTTCATTCAAATTGGATAAAAACTACAGCTTCTATTGCGTACACAAGTAAATTTGAACGTTTTTTCATTCAATCAAGTGCAATAACTCATAAACCGACATATGGAATAGTGCCATTTTCGAACTTGTCCGAGATATTATCAAGATGAATGCACATACCAAGTTTCATTCAAATCGGATAAGAACTCTGGCCTGTATCGCGTACACAAGTAATTGTTGACGGACGGACGGACGGACCGACCGACGGACGGACAGGGGTGATGGCATTTTCATGTGGGCGTATAAAAACTCGTATGGATTACTTTTTGTGTCGCTTATTGAAGGTATGTTCTTAATAAAGGTGGTCGTGTGAGCAGGATATTATACTGTATTACATATATGTGATAGAAAAACTAAACTAATCCAATAGTTTTGTGAGAACAAGGTCTCTCTTTCTCAATTCTGTAATAGCATTATCATTTTCAGCTACACGTAAAAAGTTAAGACTTGCAATCTCTAAAACCATGTTTGTGATCCTATTCAGACGTTTCGGGACTTTCAGCTTATCATGTATAGTATCTTTGTTCCCTACAGCCCTTCGTCAACGAGTTAACTTGGTCAAGATATCATAAGCGACGGAGAAAATATATTGATGTTCTACTAACAAGCATCCTAAGACAAATTGAAAATCTCATTAATAATTCATTTAATAATATTATAGATCTAAAGTTAAACATGTTTTCAAGAATGATAATAAAAATGAAAGTCATACAAAGAGTAACATAAAATTATAAAAT
>CM060199.1:8342560-8395144 GCA_030562195.1 Nipponacmea schrenckii
TGTATCTTCCGAAGATCACATGAACTAGAGTAGTTTTAGCAACATTCGAATTGATATTATTGAAATGTGTATGTGTGGTTTTTTTTTTTTTTGGGGGGGGGGGGGGTTATTAATAGACGAAAATTCGCATTTTGGGCAATAAGCGATTTATTTTTTCATTTTTTTTTTCGGGGAAGGGAGGGATTGATTCTCCTAGATGTACAGGCCTAGGGTGGGACAAATATATCTTATTGAGATTTGGGATAAAGGGTCTGTATCTGTTGGGTGGTTTTCTTCTGTTCTGCTATGTCATTAGATATGTATATACAAAAAAAAATAATAATAACTCGCGAGAAGTATAGCCTATAACCTGTTAAATACAAATAAATGTTTTTAGTGTGTTATATGAACAAGATTGTCATTTCTGATTTTTGGAATATGGAACTACCATCTTCTACTGATAGACGCGATGGGATTTCTCTTGGAAACTCTTACAATAAGAATGAACCATTTGGATTGCTTTATTACTTGTATCACAGCGAGATAAGTTAATTTCACACGCTGACAAGCGCTTTGTTTCTGATTTTTTTATACATGTTTTATAACCATTGTAGGTAAAGTATCCATAAAAATTTAACATTCACGAACTTTGTACATACATTATAAGGACTGAATAAAGATTTTCTTTGCGTTTATTGTTAGATAGACGTCCAATTGTCACGTTGTTAAATTTTGCATGAGTGGTTTCGCCAAATAGTCGCAAAAACAATCAGCATTTAATCATTTAATAACACATATGTTTTACGCTCAACGAGAAATAGCTCGGAAGCTGAGAGATTTGTGGGCTATACTGATATCATTAGGTATATATCATGTCCCTAAAGTAACGTTGGGATATATACACGAACCAACCGTTGCTTTCACAATCGCAAATTATCATCGAGAGTTTACTCTTCTACCAATGAGATTCCTTGCAACAAACTATTGCGGGGAAATGTTTTGAATTAATGAAAGCAATGATTGAATAGAGGCCGCCATTTTGAATTAGTCCAGATTTTATGAGATCACTGATTGGATACATTTAATAATGACGTATGGTTTGCTAAGGGAGATTATTAGTCTCTAATGACGAGAATCTGGGATCGTAAAAGCAACGGTTGGTTCACGTATACATTGTATATCCAAACGTTGCTTTAGGAACACGGGTATATAGACGCTTAGCAGTAGTTCTAGTAGTGCGTATACATACATTTTAAATTTCGGTTAGGTCTTAATATATTTTTTTACACGAATCATTCGTTAAGTAAAAAACAAAACGAAACGTTTCTAAGTTGTTATACATTCTAAAGATAAGAAAACATTCGTTATATGGTACGCAATCAAGTCGTATTAAAACTTACAGGTAAATCGAATGATTCTATTAAATGTATTAGAGGTCATTGTTTTTTGTTTTTTTTTGTTTTTGTTTTTTTTTTTTTTTTTTTTTGACAGCTATGCTTTCATTGAAACCTTTATTCTAGTTCAAGTAGGAGATGATACACAAAAGGTTGGAGAGCAATGCGAATGAGTGATGGATAAACTACGCAACTATTTGTCGCAAACCGCTAAGGTTGGGATCCGCAGAATAGTCTTGATGTTTTAAAAGGCTTCTTCCCATAGAGATAAGAGCACTTTCAATGGCCCACAACATATCAAGGAACCACACGCCCCTGCCAATTATAAGGGCGCGAATAATTGATGAAATATAAAAATTAAATAAAGAAAATTAGAAATCTACGTACCATATGAAATTGTAACCAAAGTAAAATTATGGATTACAGATGGTCTAGGTCATAAGTTACAAACTTACAAAGCCTTTAAGAAAATAATTGGACAGGAAGTTTAGCAACAACAAATTCGAAAATCGAAAAAGGCATCCTGGAGGACCTATATAAATAATCCAGAACATTTAAAAGGCTTTAAATAATCTTAAAAAAAAAATTAAAATCATTTTTCTGATAATTTGCTATTTTCAAGATGGTATTTTCAAGATGATGACAATTCGACGTCTTTCTACCAATAAACGCAAAGAAAATCTATATTCAGTTATCTTTTTCCTCCATTGATCTGGTCTTCTACACACCAACCAATTGTGCAAATAAATAAAAACAAATAAAGAATTCGCTTTTTGACAATAGTTTTCGAAAATACTAGTTTCTGAAACTGCAGTCTGCTCAGAAATTCTTTCAGGATTACCACAAAGCATTTGCCGAAAATCAAACAAACTAATTTGATCAAATATAGGTCCGTACCTAAACGTAAGGAGTGTTCCGCCTCCAAGAAAATCAATATCTAGATAATTTCACAATGGAGGTACGAATAGAAAAGAATAACCACTCAAACTAAATCGCTCATTTGCCACATTACCCAAAAGACTATTGATGTTCAGAGAGTCGTTACTTTTGTACTCTTTTATTTCTTAACGACACTTCATGCAACACCTGTCGCACCGAGACGATAAAATCACGACCGATTCTAAATAGTTATCAGCTCTATCACTTATTTAACTTATTTCAATAAGTAAATAATAGTACGAACGTAACGCGTAAAAGGGTTGAAATTGTAGTAAATTTTTTTTGCCTAAGGAAAATAACCAAAAAATCGCAAAAATCGATAAAATACCCAATTGGACATAGCGACTCTTTGTCTCGACAGACCGAGATCCCAGTTAAACTCTCTAATAGACTCGACCGTAAAAAAAGATCGATAAAACCCCTTTCGACCGCGCGAATTTGTTATATACCATTTAGGCTGCATACGTTAACCCTATCGGTAAATCGAAAGAACTTGTCCAATTCTAGAGTTCGCGTTATACCCCCGAGCACTATGGATATTCCTATATTATGGTCCTATGTATCGACAAAAAAAAAACAACTTATACATGTTCATATAGACTCTTTAATATTTCCAAACGATACTTCGTACAGTACTGTACCGACACGATAGAATCACTACCAATTCTAAATACGTTATTTCATTAAAATTAAACTATCTATATCGGAGACAGTATAAATCGTGCCCTTTTTCTCCTAGAAATATACAACGTTCGCGTTCAAAATCGATAAGATTTGCGGGAATTTCTAGTACATTTTTGCGTTATAGAACCAAACAATAGGGATATTCGTATAGGGCCCCTTTGACTCGAGAAGAAACTTAACATTAACCTCATAAACTCTTTATACAATGCCTGTCGTTATATTTTACTCGGAAAGATGCATAATTTGGAGGGAAAAGGTGTATTTTCATTTTTCTGTTTTTATTTTGAATTAGTTTTGACAGATAAATACCGACAGATATGGTCATTAAAAGGACATCTATCAATAATCGGGGGTATTCTTGGTCATTTTCGAGGACATGCGAATCGACAATAAAAGACATTCACGATTCATTTACGTTCACGGTTATTAAATCCACGCACAATACACGAAAGAACTTGAAGGAGAATAGTTTTACAGCTGTTTTAATAATCGACACGCGACTTCTACAACCTCTGAAGTGTACATACTCGATATAGAGAGGGGGAGGGGTCATCCAAGTGTAAAAGTGTGTTAATTGACCATTCATTCGCTAAAAGGAGATTATCTTTAGCTAAACGAGTCAGTACTTCGAAGATCTTATTTCTTAAAGATTACACATCCGAAAAAATGAATTAATCCAGAGAAGGGCATAAAACTTATTCAAAAACTGTCTCTAATGTCGATATTTACAAATTTAATCGAGAAGAAAAAAAAAAGCGAAAAAGTCTTGCAAATGTATGCATCCTAAATGACTTTTCGAGAGAATGTATTGTATTATTTTTTTAAAAAAAACCCTAAACAAAAAAAGTGCATGACTATTTTCCCTAAACAAAAAAGTGCATGACTATTTTCAAGACCGAAATAAAATCCACCGACTTTCGACAACGTAAGTAAACAAAAAGAGGGGTCACACCGTACTATTACAATAGGGTTTTTGAATAGCCCACTACACACAAAAGTATGAATGACCGGCTCAATGAACGAAATCTCTATCAATAGTCAACTACGGCTGTATACTATACGTCGATGTACTATTGGTAGAGACGACCTATTTTTCTTTTGGTTATTAATAAAAAAAACTTGAATAATTCGATAATACTACGTCAGTGTTAATATTTGATTTAATATCGCGATTAAAGATATTCAGGGGCATGCAGAAAATACGACATCTTTATTTTTTACTTTAAAAACAAAAAAGAAAACTTTAATAACTTCTTTAGGTCCAAGAAGTTTTATATGATAACGTTATGATTTGGTTTTATTTAGTTCATTACACATAACCACACCATTATTGTAAACATAACCCTGTGCCAGTGCCTTATATCGAATAGCAACTCGTTACTTTTCAATCACCCTAATCTCTATATAATACCGTATATTCGTGAGAAAAAGGACAAAATTGCAAAATTGCAACCACGTACGATGTTAATTAGTTTTTTATATTTTTATTATTGTTGGACGTTAATGTAAAATATCATACATGTTTTTTCGTAAAGAAAACCAACAATAATACTGTATTGTAAACGTAAAATAACATTAAAATCAATACTCGAAACAATGTGACGATATAAACGATTTCAAAGACTTTCGCACCTGTTTTCGAATAATGACGGAAACGCACCTGGTACCTTTACCAATATTGGCACCGCATTGTCTCACTTCCAGGATTCTTTGTTCACTTTGGCACCATTGTTTAACATCCTTTGTTCACCGTCAACCCATTGTTCCCTTAATCGATCACCCATTGTTCGCCAATTAATCGCTTCAATAACCCCATTGTTCTCCATTGTTCTAGCCCTATTGTTTTTTTCTTTTCATAAAGTCTTCTCTTCACTACTCCTGACGATCATGGATATATCTTTGTAAATACAAGAAAACCAGCTGGACAAAAAGTTATGACAAATATTTGCAATTAAAAATGACTGATTGGAATAAAATATTAAAGAGAAATAAAGAATACATTAAAACTAAAGATAAATTAAAATCTAAAATTGAAGATAGAAGATTATCGCAAATGGGAATGGAGGAGAGTTTATCAACTTTATTTAAACCTCTATTAAAACAACAACAAGAAAATACTCCACCTCCTGCTATACAAAATGTTCCACCTCCTGCTATACAAAATGTCCCAGAAAATGAATTTATAATAAAGTCACTTGATGATATAAAACGTTATTTTTCAAATCCTGACCCAACATTACCAAAGTCTATTAAACCAGTTGTGGATGATTATGGGTTATTATTCAATGGTTTTAGAATATTGTTCGATCATCGTTACCCTCAATTTAAAATAGATACAAAACCCTTTATATATAAATTAACACACGGAATAATAGATTTGATGAACGGAGGGGATATTGCCATTGCGGAATACAATGATTTGATAGAATATTTTAAACTTCTAATTGATACTAAAAAGACAGGAGCAATAACAAACAGAATGAAAGAAGTTGAGCTACATATCAAAGCCATGAATGAAGTTGATGAATCGGATGAATATGGTGAAAATAATCCAATCATAGAAGAAATAGACGAATTCAATAATTTGATATCTGGAGAAGGAATAACTTTTTTATCAGATGATCCCGAACAATTACTTAACAGACTTAATGTAATTATTGAAGCAATGAAACATGGACATCAATCTGATTCAAATGAAATACACGCCATTTTAAAAAGATTATTAGAAAAGGGAATTATAAATAAAGACGATTATATTAATGTTGTAAAAAATGGATGAGGAGTTTTTCATAATAACATCTAAGTCCTCGAAAATAAGATTAACTCTAGATTATGAATGTGAACTAGATTCAAATAAAAGCTACAAGTTAGGACTAAAATATTTTTCAGTTTACAATTCAATAAGAAATGTTAGTGAACAGAATAACCAATTGAAAATTTCTAAAGACGATGGAAGAACATTTAAATTATTAACATTATTACCAGGAAGTTATGAATATGTTTCCATTAACGAATATATATCTCAATTTGTCGGAAGTCATAAGGACAGACCAAATATTGAATTCGAAGGCAATTTAAATCTGAACAAAATAAAACTAAATTTGAGACCGAAACATCAAGTAGATTTCAATGTAGAAAACTCAATAAATGAATTATTAGGTTTTGAAAAGAAATTGTATACCAAATCTACACTTGCTCCTTATAAAGCAAATATTGAAAACGATATCGATATCATCAATATTCATTGCAATTTGGTGGATGGTGGATTTTTCAATAAAAACAAACAACAAATCATTTTCAGTATTCCAACGTTTACGGTTCCAATCGGTTATAGAATAGTAGAAAAACCGTTTCAAACAACATATCTTCCGATAAATACCACAGGTATTAAAGTTATCAATTTAGATATAAAAGACGGTCGTGGAAGATATTTAGATTTTGGTGAGGAAGAAATATGTATTCAATTACACGTTTCCTCATCTTCATCCATAATTATGTAATCGTAATCGTCGAATTCGTAATTTTCAACCTTATTAACTTCATCTTTATCATTATAGGGATACATAATTCCATTTCTGTTTGGTGCTTTTCTTTTAATCAAATTCAAATTATGTTTGAATACTTTCTTTTGTTTATCTTTCGGAATTACCACACCGTCTGTAAAACTTTTTTTCCAAGGTTTATCGAATTCATTTTCAATATCTTTTCCATTGGCTAATTTTAAATAATCTTCCACACTCAACTTTGATTTTGTATATCCTTTAAAAGTTTTCTTTTCCACTAATTCTCCGTTAGAAGTTAGAATGATATTGTATTTTACTTTTGGAGCTAAATATAAACCAAATATTATACCACCATCTCCATAATCATTCTTTCCTTTTCCATATTCCGTTTCAGAAGTTAATCCAGCTTTTTCTAAAATATCCCAATTCCTATCTGATATGTATAAGCTATCGGTATCAGTATAATATATTTCTGGTTTTTTAAAACCGTCAATAACATGAATAAAATTATTCATTATTCGTTTGCTATGTGATAATATGAATGAACCCAAATGACTCGGAGTTAATCTTGTTGTTTTTGTTGGTTTGATAATTTCAGGTTGTTCCTTTTCTTTTTCCACTATATATTGTTGTTCATTTACTTTTTCATAACGTTTTATATTTGAATCAAAATTTGCTTTAAGAGTTTCTTCAGACCATAAATGAAATTTTGTAGTTATATCTTTCTGAACAGTTTTTCCGTATAAAGAATTGCCCAATAATTTCATACAGTCGCTGCCAACTAAATTTCCCTGTTGTTTATATTTGTTTCTTTCTTCCTTTAAAGTTAAAACATAGTCTTTAAAAGGAGGTGTTTTGAAATTTTCTTCATAGACTATCCCGTCTAATAGTTTGATAATTTTTCCACCACCTCGAACAATTTCCTGTATGTCAACAGAAGTGAGAACGTCATTACAAAATCCATTTCTAAATCTTATCTTATCACCAGATTGTTTTTTAGGTTTATCATCCTCTATAACAGTGTAAGTTACTTTGTCTTTGGCTGGTATTGGTTGAAAAAACATATTTTCTGGATATTCAAACCAAACAGATAAAATAGCACACCTTGGTCTAAATTGTTGTTTATTGAAAAGCTTTACAAATTCTTCCTTTTCATAATCTTTTATAGCTCTTGCTGATTCAGCTTTTGGGTATTCACCATCACACATAGCAGAGGCATATAAACCGTTAGCGTCAAATGCCATTAATTTAGAACAAGAGATTTTCTTCAACTCTTCGTTAAAATCTTTAGAAGACTGTTGGTATTTTTTGAATAACTCAATTATATCAGACTCAGTTGTATTTAAATGATGTTGCAGTACTTTACAAATTTCATCTAATTTATCCGATTTGAATTTTATTATGTTTGCAGAAACTCTACCTCCTTTTACAGAACGTCTGACATAATGTCTGATGAATGGATCTACGTGAGAATATACTTTTTCTCCTTTATACAGATGATACCAACCTTTAAGAGATAAGGCAGGAGCTGTTAAATTATTTATTACACTTTGATTTATCATAGATGTCATAACTTGATTGTATTTGATCAAACATATGCCTATTAATTGTATCTCTTTTAGCATAAGGTTCCCATTCTTCTCTTCTGATTAATTGAAAATTTGTTGTAGTATCTGTTCCGTATTTTTGTAAGAATTCTTTAAAAGTAATCATTTTAAAAATCAGTTTTTTGAAGTTCGTTTTGATAAAATCTACCCAAGATTTCTTCACCATGTAAATCTACTAAACTGTAAGTTGGTGGTGAAGTTTCATTAACTTTATCAATAATAAAGATTTCATTCGTCCAATATCCAACATAACCTTTTTCGAATTTACTTTTATATTTATAAATACGAACTCGATCTCCAACTTTAAATTTGCGTTTAATATTTAAATTCTCATTTTCAAAATTGTTTTGTGTATTAATTGATTTTATAATATCTGGATTTTTTGAAGCTTCTGTAGGAGTAACATTTATAGATGAATGAATTTTATTATTATATTCATCGACAACAATGGGTAATATTTTAAGCCATTTTTGAGACTTCAATTCTGTGAACTTTTTGAATAATTTGTTTTTTAAAGTTCTGTTAAATCTCTCAATTACTACAGCTTTACCTTCGTTATATGTACTGTAAATTTCAAACCCTAAAGATTTCATATTTTTATTATAAAATTCTGTTCCTTGATCTACCCATAACTTTTTGGGTTTTCTATGTTTCATTATTGTTTCAAATGCTTTTTTAACAGTTAGTCCTGTTTTGTTTTTTAGAGGAATAACCCAAGCGTATCTTGTATATAAATCTATAACTGTTAAACAATATTTATAACCTCTTTCTGGGGGCATATTAATTAAATCAGCTGACCATATATCGTCTTTGGCAAATACTTTCACTTTTAAAAAGTTTTTAGTTTTTCTGAATTCTTTATGAATTTCATCTGCTATTCCCATACCCAATTTCATTTTTGATTTTAATAATTTAATGATTAATGCTCTTTCAACTTTTTCTCTAAAAGTAGGATTTGGAATAGATTCTAATTCTTTTATCATTTGTTTGTCTGCTTCGTGTCGAAATTGTAAGTCTTCATTTCTGTATAGTTTGTCGTGTTTTAGTGCAGCAGCATCCACTCTATTAACAGGTTCTTCACCTGGTTTTGGATTATCATTTTCATCTAGTCGTAAATCTAACCTAGTTCCCGGACCAGTGTAATTATGACCTGGAAGATGTTTCTCACCTTTATATTTAGCCCATGGGAAACCGGGAAGTTTAGTTAGAGATTTTTGAATGTCCCCTGATCCAAAATAGATTTTAGGGGAATGAATGTTTATAAAAGACATTTTTTTGGTCTATTTATTCTAAAAAAGTCATAGAGTATTTAGATTTCCGGTAGACCGGAGTGGAGTATAACGAAATGGAGGGATGCCGGAAATCTAAATACTCTAATACTACTTAAGTCTAATTTACGAAGAAAATTTCCTTGGTCAAGAAACATCTTTTTCGATTACCCAGAGCGTGTCGATGGGTAAGGAAGGAAAATATCCGTAAATTGATGTCAAAACTTCATTAACATATTTGTTAACTGTCATGATTATAACCATGGTGGTATTAAAATGTTGTCAAACAAAGTCAACTTAAGTAGGAGTTTCGCCATTGTTTACACCTGGGAGAAGCCGAGGCTAGTATCAACAGTTTCTCATTGTTATTTGCGGAGGAATTGTCTCCCTTTGTTTCTTGTCTTTGGAGTAATCTTTTAGGCGGAGCTTGTGCATATTTCATCATAGCACATGTCACCTCGTAGCCTTTCAGTTGGGCCTATGTCAGAACCACCGTCTGTACCTTCTTTAAACTTCTCAAGCCATCTTAACATCTTAACCATTGTCGACTACATTTCTAACCAAAATAATTAAGCTACCTATATCACGTCCATACATTTCATGAAAAACTTCCACTTGAGGTGGATGAAATTTCATGTTAGTGTAGGCCTACTGTCAGATATATCGCATTCTCTACAAACTGATCTGTCTAATATGAAAAAAGTAACCCCTTTGACAATTCTGTGGCCCCCACCTTGGCCCTTAGACCTATTAATTCCTAGAAACGCCACTGCAACTCTTCCAAATCCATAAACCTTAGAAAAAGGGGAGGGTCTAAAAACAAAAAAAAATATTCCATTATAGTTGATTCGGAATAGCGAATGCGCATGCTTGTTTGTTTTGGGATTGACTATATGAATATATATCAATCCGTATATCAGACTAACCAGCACTCATTGACGAAAAATAAGGGATAATTTAAGAAATTAAGGGCTTATTTATTGTGACTTTTCCTCGATTTCAACATCCTTATGGACTTTCTTGCAATGAAAATTGGGTAGTCCTTGTTGGTCAAGGGGGAACCAAACTCAAATTATCTGCCCCTGAAGATGGCGCCACCGACTAGGGTCCCGGAAGTCGACATCACACTTACTGACAGCCATACAGACTCAGACCAGTAAAACATCTTATGCTAATGATTGTATTTTTAGAAATCCTCTTTCTCCCTTCCTTTGGGGGTTTTTTGCATGCCCATTTTTGACTAATTTTTGGTCTGGATTTGAAATCTGATGTCTGAAATTGCATTTTCTTTCAGAATTTCTGAGATAATGAGAAATTAAATTAGCGGAAGGTTATTTCTAAAAATAGTGGTTTTGTGTGCAGTGACAGTCAAGCGGATGTTGATAAAATGTAGTGGTTTACTTTCATTTTGTTTAGTTCAAAATTTTCATGGTCATGCTATATTGAAATTTTGTACAGAAACCAAGTATTGGCCAGGCTTTCATGTGACATAAAGGAAAGCTTTCAACGAGATTTCTGGAAAAAGGTATGGAAGGTTGAATTTCGTGATTTAACATTAAAACAGATGGCAAATGAATTGGCGGACTGAGTCCATACTTCCACTTAAACGCGATCGTGAATCATGCCTAAAACTTGTTGTTGTGTTCCGGGATGTTCGAAGAGAGGAGGATTTTTGTTTCCCACTGAAAAGAACCGTCGGAAACGGTGGATTGTGGCCGTAAGGAGGCGGAAATCTTTGAAAGAAGATACACTGTGGCCCACTTCGTCAAGTGTCGTCTGCAAGGACCATTTTCTGTCAACAGATTTCGTGGAAGTTACTTCCTGCGGCAAGTGTTTGCTTGAGGCTATAAGATAAGTTAATTTTTCTAATTTTGAAATAGTATGTCTATATTCTTTGGAAACCATGGATGAAATGAGTAGTGTTTTGTGGCAACTGTCTGATGACTGACAGCAATGTTTTACTGACAAATCCTCTTCATATTGTTTTGAGGTCTAGTTTGCCTTTGATCTGCCAAAATTGCTTTATGAGGCTTATGATATTACTGAGAAAAATTTTCATTCTAATAAGTGGGTTTATTTTTACTGGACATTTCTTTTAAGGAAATTTGTATTAACTTTTCATCCATTCATACTTTGAATATAGACATAGGCCTACTAAGAATTGATGTGTTGAAGATTAAAATGCATTTTAAGATTATCACATTTTAAATAAAAACATTATTACGCCTATAATTCAGTATATATAATAATATTAACCTGGCTTATCTTTCTTGTACATGTAATCTATTCTGATGAACTTGAATATAATTCTATAGTTTACTTAACAATTTGGATGCTAATAATGAAGCCTTGATGTTGATTTTTTTTCTGAAATTATTTTGTTCTGTTCTGCTTGTTTTCTTTCTATTTCTTTCAGGTTACTCATGCCAGTCTTGTGGGTAAAGCCCATAGTTAAAAACAGAGGTAAACATATTCAGGTAAGTTAAATTTTTTTGTATTTTACAAATTTTTTTGAAATATTGAATTTTTACCAAAAAGGCATTTGGTCAACTGACCTCACTAACTGTTACCAGAGGCTAACCAAAAAAAAAACCAACACGACAGCAATTAAGCCTGTTGTGAAAGTCCTTGTGTGCATCCAATCTCATATTTGCCTCCAAAACAACAGTTTTTATTTCTTTGGTGAAAACTAACTTGTGTGTTTTTTTTAATTGAAAAATACTGCTGCTGGAAAGCAAGTGCATGCAGCTTATACTTTTTTCTACAAATCATGACCTTATTTTCTTTTTTTCAGGAATAATTCCTTTGAGACATCAGAGAAAGCCTGTATCTGTTCCATTAATTTTCCAGTGGTCTGACGAAACAACAGATGAAACTTGGTGTGAGTGTTCCTAATCACCCAAGGATGAACTTTAGTAGACCAGGTTTTTCTAGTCATTTACTTATCCTATTGATAGTAAGCAATCAGGCTCTTGTGGTATATTTGATTTCAATCGGCCGAAATCCAATCGAAGACATTTGCAGTAGCCTAAACTTTTTGTATAGAGGCAAACTGAAAATCAGTCATCACATTATATTGGAGTTCAAAAGTTATTAATTATTGTGTCAGAATATGCTTATAAGTTGAACTTGAACTCGTGAGGACATTGATGATTCTATCACGGGGTTGTTAATATTAATTAAGAACAATTAGTAGCCCTTACGTTTTTATTTTTGTTTTACATTAATTTTAACTTTAAAATATAGGCTACCCCATTTTAGTATTATAAACTAGTTTTAAGTTGAAACAATTCCAGGTTTTAGGTTATTTCCTCATTCTGTTCTTCACCTACAAAATAGACATGTTTAATAGTAAGACTGGACATAATCGTACTAAGCTTGTTGACCTTCTAGCTATCGTTTCCGGTCTTTAGATCAGGAAAGATCTGGTGTATTTGCACTTTAATTATTTTGACGATGGAGGCAGGTTGAAATATCGACGGTACTTGAATTGTGTCGGACTCGAAACATGGCCGTTCAGAAAAGCTGTACATATATCTAAACCTAACCGTCAACTACACAATACTTGCCTTAGTCCAAACAGTGTTACACTTTGCCTTGTTTAGCTTTCTCTTTGCCTTTTTTCTCCACAATTTCTTTCTTCACAATTTTTTTCTCCACAATTTTTTCTTCGACTGGCTCATTGAACACCTCTTCCTCTTCAGCACCCTCCTCATATTCCTCTCCAAAGTCATCACCTTCCTCCATAGCTTCATCTTGATCACTATCAGTACTTTCATCCCAATCCTTATCATCTGCACCCTTTTTAGCCAAACCTTTTTTAGCCGCACCCATTTCAGCCACACCCTTTTTAGCCGCATCCTTTTTAGCCGCATCCTTATTAGCTACATCCTTTTTAACCGCATCCTTTTTAGCCGCATCCTTTTGAGCCACACCCGGTTTACCTTGAACTCTACCTTTACCTTGACCTGTTTTAATTTTGACAATTGTACTACAAAGAAAAGATGCAGAGAAGTAAGACTCAGGCATTTGCAAGACAGCCAATGTAATGAAATTTAAATTTACCGTAGTCTGATTCGTTTACTATATAAAATATGTTATTCATAAAAAAAAGTTTGGGAGTAACCTATGTAATTTAGCTGAAGTTGGGGACATTTTCAATTGTAAATATTTAATTAAGGAGAGAAATAAATACCTCAACGAATATCACTGTAAATATCCCTAATGTATTAAAATGTTTAATTTGTTCACTAGCAGAGGATTAGAGCTGGAAAGACCATTTTAAAGCAAAGTAATATACATGTATATTATTACCTTACTGTTTACCTTATCATTAAGTTTTTTTGTTTTTTTTTTTTTGTGGGACTTTGCTACCGCAAAGTCCCAGTTTGTTTTCGGTTTGTCTAAAAAGTAGCAAATTGGCTCTAGCTGTCGCAATTTTTGATTTTCCTGAAAGTGAGCCAATTTTATACGCCCACATGAAAATGTGGACGTATATTGCCATCCCCCCTGTCCGTCCGTCGGTCTGTCGGTCCGTCCGTCCGTCCGTCAACAATTACTTGTGTACACGAGTTTTTATCCGATTTGAATGAAACTTGGTATGTCTATTCATCTTTATGATATCTCGGAAAAGTTCGAAAATGGCACAATTCCAGATGTCGGTTTATGAGTTATTGCACTTGATTAAATGAAAAAACGTTAAAATTTACTTGTGTACGCAATAGAAGCTGTAGTTTTTATACGATTTGAATGAAACTTGGTATGTGTATACATCTTGATAATATCTCGGACAAGTTCGAAAAAGGAACGATTCCAGATGTCGGTTTATGAGTTATTGCACTTGATTAAATGAAATAACGTTAAAATTTACTTGTGTACGCAATAGAAGCTGTAGTTTTCATCCGATATGAATGAAACTTGGTATGTATTTTCATCTTGATAACATCTCGCCAGATGTCGGTTTAATGGCTCTTGATTAAATGAATAAATGTTAAAATTTACTTGTGTACGAAATAGAAGCTGTAGTTTTTATCCGATTTGAATGAAACTTGGTATGTGTATTCATCTTAATAACATCTTGGAGATGATCTCTGGTGCGGTTTATGAGTTACTGACCTTGATTAAATGAAAAACATGGAATTTTCTGTTTGCTGAAGTGGGCGTATGTTACCTATCTTTATTCAGACATTATGGCTAGTCCGATTGAGATGATTTTGGTGTCAAATGAAAGAACACAAAAATTGTAGCCAAAACTGGGAAGCCGCTTTTTGAGTTTCGCTTTTGCATTTTTGCAACATCCGGTTAAATTTTTTCAAAGTTTGGGGGCTGATTTCTCGTGACCTTGACCTTTGATGACTGTGACCTTCATTAGGTCAAAGGTCATTGACCTTGGCTATCATTTGATATTTTCACATTTGACCGACGTCTACTTCCGGTTTTATAGCTGCCCGAAAACAGCAAAATTCGCAACTTTGGGCTGCTCAAGAGCGTGACCTAATTAATTTAGAGGGTTTTTTTTTCAGATTCTTAACGATATATAACAAAAGTTTGTAAAATGAAAATTGAAGTTTTTGATTTTTGAAAATAACAGTACATTTTGCCGTGTTTACGTTTGTTTGAAATGTATGTGTGTGTATCTCGTGATCTATTAAATGTACAAGCTTCAATTTTGTACCGTGAATATACATTTAGAATGTGATTAGATTCACGCACAAAAAAAACGAGATGGGCGTGGCACATCCGGGTGAATTTCCAATTTACCATTTATATGGGTCAGCGAATTACGTCTGTAGGAAATACGGTTTTTCAAAAAAGTACACTGCACACAGACACCTCATTGCTTTGGCCATATGGCAGGGTTTTGTGGAAAAAACATAATGCTATGTAGAAATGTCTAATACAAAATCTTTTGCAAATTACCTAATACACTAAAGGTAAAAAACAAAATGCATAAAACATCTAATACAATATACCTAATACAAAAGTAAAAATGCAAATGTCAGATAACATTATACAAATAATGCACATTTCAACATATTTAAAATGGATTTTCAATTTTTACATTTCTCTTTTGTAATATCTACATAACATCGCACGACATTTCTCTTTAGCATTATCTCAAACTTGGTTAAGGTCAAGGTCAAATTAATTTCTATTCTTAACAATAATTTCTCCCTATGGCATGGGACGTAACTCTTGTTTATTTTGCAACCATGGCGGCCGAAATTTTGCAAGAAATTAAAAGAATGGTTAATAATTTAATTAACGATATTGAGAACAGGCAATCGATTGATCATGTAAGACGAGAATTGGATGTGATATTGGGTTTGATATCTGAAGTTTGCCTTCATTTTGAAGATTTGGATTTAAATAATATTATCCGATATCTTGTTTCTGTATCTGAAATATTCGATAACGTTAAAGTCCGGTCCCAGCAACAAGAACCTATTGATATTGAATGTAGTTTGAAAAATCATATAGTTTTTGAGTGTGAAAGAACTGGAAGACCAAAGATACAAATTCCTCGGACTCAGCTTGAGTTTTTGCTAATCTTAAACAAAAAGAAATTGCTGAACTATTTGGTATAAGTGCAAGGACCCTATCAAAAAGGCTTTCAGAATACGGAATTCGTTACTCCGAAAAATTTAGTAAAATCTCTGATGATGAGCTAGATTCCCAAATTCAGCAGATTTTGATAAATCATACTGATATTGGCTATCGATCAGTTCGATCTCACTTATTAGTGAATGGTGAAAATGTACAAGAAAGCCGTGTTCGTGAAGCTGTGAGACGAGTTGATTTAGAGGGAAGTATTCTGAGAAGGTTAACCCTTTTAAAACCAAACAGAAGAAAATACAATGTTAAGGAGTCCAATGCTTTATGGCACATTGACGGATACCATAAACTGATAAGGTCAGTTTAATATATTATTTCTGAATAATAGTCCGACTCCGGGTCTGTTAGGTGTATTTTTCTAGAAAATTAAAAATCTTATGGTTTCAAATTTCAAAAAGTTGTTAAAGATGATGCATCCAAATCAATTTCAAATATTGTGAGAACTATAGCCCTGCTCGATTACAACAAATCTGAAACTGGATTCCGAATCCGTGTCACTCGTTTATAAAGGTTTGCTTGAATCTCAATCCGGATATTGAATCGGTGAATCTTTCTCCGAGGCAGGATTCGTCGGATTCAATATGGCGTCCTACAGCGAAACCTCTAAAGTTTTTAACTGGTTTCGGATTTCTTGTAAATTTCACTCGTTTACAAAGCTTATCCGATGTACCAAACCAGTTTCAGATTTTTTGTAATCGAGCAGGGCCTAAATTCCTTAATACTTCAAGTGGACCCAGGGCCGCATATGCGTATTTTCTCAGGGGGGGGGGGGGGGGTGGCCAAATTTTAAAACCCTAACTTTTGCAAAAGATGATAACAAAACCCCAATTTTGAATGATTGTGATACTATCACTATATCATGATATAAAGACTTGGTGCTAGTAGAGTCGCGAAATAGTGACTAGCCCAGACTTTATAGCCTTAAAAATCTGCACATAGCAATCTTAAATTTTCCCTTTAGGCCTATCCATGTACATAAATTTTGCATTTTCTTGTCGGAATACAACTTTAGATTTTGACAGTAATCGGTTTCGTGCATAGGGAGAAATTATTGTTAAGAATAGAAATTAATTTGACCTTGACCTTAACCAAGTTTGAGATAATGCTAAAGAGAAATGTCGTGCGATGTTATGTAGATATTACAAAAGAGAAATGTAAAAATTGAAAATCTATTTTAAATATGTTGAAATGTGCATTATTTGTATTATGTTATTTGACATCTGCATTTTTACTTTTTTATTAGGTATATTGCATCAGATGTTTAATGCATTTTGTTTTTTACATTTAGTGCATTGTGTAATTTGTATTATATGTTTTATGAATTTTGACATTTGAATTAGACGTAATGCTTAATTTGTAAAAAGTGTCTTATGTAATTTCACCTTTGCAATAGTTGTATAATGCTTTTTGTTTTTTGTCTTTTTACATTTGACTTTTGTCTTATGTAATTTCACCTTTGCAATAGTTGTATAATGCTTTTTGTTTTTTGTCTTTTTACATTTGACTTTTGTATTAGACATTTCTACATAGCATTATGTTTTTTCCACAAAACCCTGCCATATGGCCAGTGTATCCCAGAATCAGATGTTTCAGCCTGTTTGTTGCAATTTGCGACGTTAGCAAAGTCCCACTCTGTGCCACAAGTGGCTCTAGTTTTTTTTGGTTTTTTTGTTAATTTTCATATATCTCATTATGAGATCCTGAATAAAGTTATGATTATTATTTGGCAACCATACCATTATATAAGTAAATGTGCAAGATGACCCCCATTGTCTTGGAACCTGGAATTTCAATGTAGAATTTGAAATAGGTAATGAGGCGCTCAGAAATTATATCAATCGGACTTAATAAACCCGTACATTTAGATGACCCCATTATCTCAATGCAACTTCTTTAACCAGAACTATTAGATGACCCATTATCTCAATATTATTCTTTTCCAGCACACTCAGATGACCCATCATCTCAATATAACATATTTAACCAGTACTATCAGATGACTCATTATCTCAATATACCTTATTTAACCAGTACTATCAGATGATCTGTTATCTCAGTATAAGTTTTCTTGACCAGCACTATCAGATGACCCATTATCCCAGTGTAACTTATTTAACCAGTACTATCAGATAACTCGTTATCTCAATATACCTTATTTAACTAGTACTATCAGATGATCTGTTATCTCAGTATAAGTTCTCTTAACAAGCACTATCAGATGACCCTTTATCCCAGTGCAACTTATTTAGCCAGTACTATCAGATGACCAATTATCCCAGTGTAACTCGTTTAACCAGTACTATCAGATGACCTGTTCTCCCAGTGTAACTTATTTAACCAGTACTATCAGATGACCTGTTATCTCAGTATTATTAACTGTATTCAGGATCTCATGAGATATATGAAAATTAACAAAACAAAATAAACTAGAGCCACTTGTGGCACAGAGTGGGACTTAGCTAACGTCGCAAATTGCAACAAACAGGCTGAAACATCTGATTTTCTGGGATAAACTGGCCAAAGCAATGAGGTACCATGTGTTATATTGAGATTAAAGGTCATCTGATTGCACTGGTAAATGAGTTATACTGAGATACCAGATCATCTGATAGTACTGGTTAATGAGTTATACTGAAATAACGGGTCATATGATAGTACTTGTTAATGAGTTATACTGAGATAACAGATCATCTGATAGTACTGGTTAATGAGTTATACTGAGATAACGGGTCATCTGATAGTACTGATTCATGGGTTATACTGAGATTAAAGGTCATCTGATAGCACTGGATAATGAGTTATACCGAGATAATGGGTCATCTGATAGTACTGGTTAATGAGTTATACTGAGAAAACGGTTCATCTAATAGTACTGGTTAATGAGTTATACTGAGATTACGTGTCATCTGATAGCACTGGTTAATGAGTTATCTGATAGTACTGGTTAATGAGTTATACTGAGATAACAGGTCGTCTGATAGTACTGGTTAATGAGTTATACTTAGATTACGTGTCATCTGATAGTACTGGTTAATGAGTTATACTGAGATAACGGGTCATCTGATAGTACTGGTTCATGAGTTATACTGAGATTAAAGGTCATCTGATAGTACTGGTTAATGAGTTATACTTAGATTATGGGTCATCTGATAGTACTGGTTAATGAGTTATATCGAGATAATTGGTCATCTGATAGTACTGGTTAATGAGTTTTACTGAGATAACGGGTCATCTGATAGTACTGGTTCATGAGTAATACTGAGATTATAATGAATCATCTGATAGTACTGGTTAATGAGCTATACTGAGATAACAGGTCATCTAATAGTACCGGTTAATGAGTTATTCTAAGATTATAATGGATCATCTGATAGTACTGGTTAATGAGTTATACTGAGATTATAATGGATCATCTGATAGTACTGGTTAATGAGTTATACTGAGATTAAAGGTCATCTGATTGCACTGGTTAATGAGTTAAACTGAGATACCAGATCATCTGATAGTACTGGTGCATGAGTTATACTGAGATTACAGGTCATCTGATAGTACTGGTTAATGAGTTATACTGATTTAACGGGTCATCTGATAGTACTGGTTAATGAGTTATACCGAGATAACAAGGTGTCTGATGGTACTGGTTAATGAGTTCTACTGAGACAACGGGGCATCTGATAGAACTGGTTAATGAGATGACCTGTTATCTCAGTAGAAGTCATTAACCGGTACTATTAGATGACATGTTATCTCAGTATAAATCATTAACTCAGAACTATCAAATGACCTTTACTATCATAACTCATTAACCAGTACTATCAGATGACCCGTTATCTCAGTATAACTCATTCACCAGTACTATCAGATGACCTTTAATCTTAGTATAACTAATGAACCAGTACTATCAGATGACCCGTTATCTCAGTATAACTTATGAACCAATACTATCAGATGACCTTTAATTTCAGTAGAACTCATTAACCAGTACTTTCAGATGATCTGTTATCTCAGTATAACTCATTAGCCAGTACTATCAGATGACCTTTAATCTCAGTATAACTCATAAACCAGTACAATAAAATGACCTTTAATCTAAGTATAACTCATTAACCAGTACTATCAGATGATCTGTTATCTCAGTATAACTCATTAACCAGTACTATCAGATGACCCGTTATCTTAATATAAATTACTTATGATATTTTTCCATTACGATAGCAGCGTAAAGGTGTCTTTGTTATCTAAAAGTGCCTGCGTCGCTTTTTTTCTGGTTTTCGATCAGACATTCGATAGAAAACTTGTTTTGAATTGAGATAACAAGGTGTCTGATGGTACTGGTTAATGAGTTCTACTGAGATAACGGGTCATCTGATAGAACTGGTTAATGAGATGACCTGTTATCTCAGTAGAAGTCATTTACCAGTACTATTAGATGACATGTTATCTCAGTATAAATCATTAACTCAGAACTATCAAATGACCTTTACTATCATAACTCATTAACCAGTACTATCAGATGACCCGTTATCTCAGTATAACTCATTAACCAGTACTATCAGATGACCTTTAATCTTAGTATAACTAATGAACCAGTACTATCAGATGACCCGTTATTCAGTATAACTTATGAACCAATACTATCAGATGACCTTTAATTTCAGTAGAACTCATTAACCAGTACTTTCAGATGATCTGTTATCTCAGTATAACTCATTACCCAGTACTATCAGATGACTTTTAATCTCAGTATAACTCATAAACCAGTACAATAAAATGACCTTTAATCTAAGTATAACTCATTTACCAGTACTATCAGATGATCTGTTATCTCAGTATAACTCATTAACCAGTACTATCAGATGACCCGTTATCTTAATATAAATTACTTATGATATTTTTCCATTACGATAGCAGCGTAAAGGTGTCTTTGTTATCTAAAAGTGCCTGTGTCGCTTTTTTCTGGTTTTCGATCAGACATTCGATAGAAAACTTGTTTTGAATTTATGAAAAAAATGACTCAATGGAGGTCGCGATTTTGATTTAGTCCTAATCTTACAAGATCACCATTTTCTCCTTAGTAACTTTTCTAAACAATAACATAAAAATACACCTACACTATAACCGCAATAATTACAATCAAACAAAAGACTGCGAAGACCATATTTCTTCCTCTTGATCTAGATTCTCTCCTTTTACTTTCTATAGCCTCCCCTTCAATAAATAAAAATACGATTTATTACTGTATATTATCATGTAGTAATCGCATAACATATTAACTCAACTTCTTCTAGAGGAAAGAAAAAAAGTTAACAATTGTGTATATAATTGCTTATTAGTGGCATTTTCACAAATTTGTTTTATACATTGCCACTCTCCATGCTAATGCCATATGCGTTTGTTATTGCAGTCTATTGATTAGATTACACACAGAGGAATACTACCAACAGGAGTACTCAAAAAAAGTCTGTAAATAATAAAGTAAAAGCTTTTATTTGTTTAACATAAGTTTTTTATGTCAAGGTCGCTGACTGCTTTACAACCAACTGCGTTAAGACAAGCGACCAGATAATGGGATAAAATAACAATCCGATTATAGCTTAATAGTAATCCAATGTTAATAATTGTGCTTTTTCATTTTCAACCAGACACGCCAATGGTCAAGTCATCTCCTTTGATAACCATATTTATAAAACAACATAAAATGTCTGACCCTATACACATATGGTACCACATCCGTATTTATGTCCAAGGAGTTGGACAAGAGTTAGGACATAAGGATATCCACAATATTTACTACTTGGCATAAATGGGTAGAACGTAGAAATGTGAAGATCGTTCGGTTAGAAAATCACGTGACATCTCAAATTATTAATTCATCTGTCCCAAATACGAAATGAATGGAGTACTTCGTATTTTTTTCTGTAACTAGTCAGCTAATAAAGACGAGCAAAATCATGTTATTTGCCATGAGGCAACGTTTTCCAGGACAGAGGCAATAGCCTGCTCTGTCTCTTTTTTCCTAAAAAATACAGGTGAACTAGTGAAATATAGATAGATAAGATCTTATCAGATGTTTTTTAAAGGCATAGACTGTTTGTATGTTAGTAAGTATGTAAGTCGTATGGCAATTTGTTCCATAGGACAGCAGCTGCTCAGTCAAATCGCCTTTCTCCGTATGTTTTTGTTCTTACAGACGGCGTTACTAACATCAAACAGTTCTCAGAGCGCAAAGTTCTCCGGGGTTTATATAGTGTCATTAATTCCTGCAAGTAGATTGATGCCTCACGTTTAAGAGATTTGAATGCGCAGAGCGATAGTATGTATTGGCTACGATATGCTACTGGCAGCCAGTGAAGAGATTTTAAGACGGGGGTGATATGATCATATTTCCTTGTTAGGGTTATAACTCTAGCGCCTGTGTTTTGCACACGATGTAGCCTTTGGATCTCCACTGCAGGGATGCCATGTAATAGTGCGTTGCCGTAATCAAGTCGAGAAGTTACGAGAGAGCGGACAAGTGTTTTTGCTGCATCTTCAGTAATATAGGGCCGGATCCGTCCAATATTTCTGATGTGAAAGTAGCATGATACCCAGATTTTTAACGAAGGATGTATTAGTAAGAATGTTTCCGTTGAAAGTAAGACTATTAGTCAGATCCTCGGCCCGATGTTTCGGTGCAAACATGATAAGTTCCGTTTTATCCTCGTTTCGATTAAGCATATTCGAGCCATGCAGATTTTGAGGCGATGTGATATATTTTCCCAATTGTCAGTTGGTTTTACAACAATGTAAACCTGTGTGTCGTCGGCGTAGCAATGGTAGCACATCTTGTGGCGTTTACATATCTCACCGATGGGTTTTGAGAAAATACAATACAGTTTGGGTCTCAGAACCGATCCTTGTGGCACACCGAAATGAAGTGGTACCTCATCAGAATGAACAGCACCAATGGCAATACGTTGTGTTCGATTTGTGAGGTAGGTCATAAACCAGTCCAGCATCTTGTACCCCAAACGAATACTGAAGTCGCCTTTTAAGTGTGGAATGATCAATACGTCAAAGGCGGCTGAGAGATCGAGCATTAACAGAACTGCACAGTTATTATTGTCGAAAGCTGCAGTGATATCATGATGGACGCGGAGTAAAGCCGTCTCGGTTGAATGACATGTACGGTAAGCTGATTGTACGTTGTCGTATAGTTGGTTGGCTATTAGGTGGGTTCGTTTTGCCGCTTTGCCCAACTAGTCTGACAATGCGGCAAAACGAACCCTCCCTTCTATATGGAAAATGGTTGAAAAATCATAGTTTCGAATGGGTTAAAGAGACAAGATCACAAAAAATGGGAAGAAAATGAGCGAAAAATACAAACCTTTAATGAGATATCCTGATACCTGAAAAATAACAAAATACATAATAAGTGTCCATTTTTGTATCATTATAATAATATAGGCCTAAAATTTCTCATTAAGGATTGGCGATAAACAATAAGCAAACATTAAATTATAGGCTAAATTTCAATAGAATATCATATTTTTATGCTAGGCCTATCCGATTCAAAAGCAGTATTTGGGAAAAATATTCGGGCAAAACATGAGAACTTCTATTAGTGTACTAAATCATTACAACAATGGGATTTTATTTTGTAACCTATATTGTTACATATTGTATAATTACCCTTCTAGGCTCTCCTTTTCTACCTTTTCTGCCGTCATTATCACCATCTCTTATTCTATCATCATTATTTCTATCTCTATTGTTTCTATTTACATTACTGTTGTGTCGTTTTTTCCGTCTTCGAATTTCATTGGCTCCGTTGTTGAAAAGTTGGGGCTTGTTCGTTGCATCTGTTGCTATTTCTAAATCATAACCATCCTTTACTGAAAATAGTTATAGACTAAATCAACAGACTGATATTTTTAAAAAATAAAATAACTAAAATTTAAACATTTTGGAATCATCTTTGGTCGAAATGATTACCTTGAATTTTATACGTATAGATTTCAAATGACTTAATTGATGATTCATGTTTTAACTTTATATTTTGCTCTATAAAGTTTATGCTCCGACTGACACATAGGCATATTCTCAAATGTGAATTACATAGAGTTGGGACGGATAATATGTTGATAATATATATATACAATTAGACCTAACGCTTTCTTAATTTTTGGAGGTAAAGCTAAAGCAAAGAACGACCTTAAAAGCAATGGTTGACCATAATGTTCGGAGGTCATTGTAGGCTACCTTGATCTCATAAACGGAAATTGTTCAGCTCTACAAATAGTGTTCACAGCTATAGCCTATCCTCTGTGTTATTATCAAGTAGGCTTATACTACCGTAATGTAGAAAGGGTTAAGGAATTAATAATTATTCGTAGGCTACATGGTCGCCACAGTAAGTCACTGACATATTGCTCTTCTGTTTTCTATTGTTTCCATCAACTAATATATATAATATATATTTGTGCTTAATATAAACCTTATTACATTTTTTACCAAACTGTGTGTTTTTTGAAAAATTCTGTTGATTATTCTAAATGTTATTGGATTATCAGCTATTGTTTTATTATTTATACTGTGCTGGAGCACGGTGAGCTATTCTTCTATCGGAATCTACATCTGTATCTGTGTGATTTGAACATCATTGATGGTAAAAACTTACAAGAATTTTTTCACATTAACTTTATATTCTAATAATATTGAATTTCAAAATGTCCTTTAACTCAACTTTGTCAGCCTTTTTTCTGAGTGTAACAACTTATCTGGGATTTTCAAAAAGCAACTCTGAGCTCAAAGATAGTAAAGATTTTCGCCAAAGTGAGTTCTATCAAATTGAACATCCTGATAATATGTACAGTGTTAGTCTGATCTTTAATAAGAACTCATATTTTACGAGCCTATGTTCTGTTTTATATACACATGTTGAAGAAAAACTTTCACGAACAAGGGACAAAATGGACTATAATATGCTGGAAAATATCTAGACCAGAATTTAGTATTACATATCTATTCATCAACTAAGATGGCCAAGTCATACAGGCCGAAAATACTATCCTTCCTGACGTAGCACATAGTTCTGCCTCTAGCCAATTCCAATTCCAATGTCCAATTCTAATTAAAATTTAATCTAATCAAATTTGATTTCAAATGATGTTCTCGAGCCCTGTAGCGACATTAGAACTATGTCAGCTTTTATTTTCGATGACGAAGAAATAAATGAATTCAAAATTTCCCGTTTGAACATAAATCGATTATTATCTAATACAAACACTAGTACTTTTGATGAATTTAAGGAACACATTTTAATTGACACGAAAATAATATACTAGTAAGCATAATGGGTTTTACAGAAACTTTTTTAGATTCCAGGAGGCCTTATGGTTATATTAATATTACAAGTTACAACATTGAAAGACGAGACCGTCTTGGAAGAAAGGGGCGGTTTTATTATGGTTTTTAAAAAATCCATCAAATATAATAGACTTAATAATCTTGAATTCAACAACGTCGAATGTATTTTTATGGAAATTTTCTCAAATTTATTAGGCAAATCATTTATACTTGGTCTTGTTTACCGACCACCTTAGTCAACAATCGAATGGTTTGATATGTTTGATAATATTATATTAAGCCCTTTTTTAAATTGGAGATTTTAATATTGATTTTACTGTTTCAATCCATTCAAGGTGGGAAATTATTTTATCTTCATATAACTTAGTTCAATTAATAGACAAACCAACTCGTTGTACAGATACATTTTATTTTATAATAGTTATATTTTACCCGTGATGGATTATTGTAGTAGATCTATTGTTAGGAGTTATTCGTCTCATGGTAGACTGGAAGTCTTACATAAAATTCAAAAACGAGCAGCGCGAAGTATCCTAGAAGCGAACTACGATGCAAGATCGGCACTCTTAATTGGCTCCTATCATCAATAAAAAAAATACCCTCTTTGTTTTGAAAATTATTCTAGGAAATCACTTCTTTCCTCAACAAACCTCTGCCTTCGCTCGCAAACCAATGAAGATCTTTATATACCCAAATGTGAACTGGAAGCAATGAAACGAACCTTCCAATATACAGCTAATTACTGTATAATTGTTAAATCAATCGATAAAGTCATCCCGCCATGCCCCTATTGCTTCATCGCACCCGGAATTATATCCAATCGCGATATCGACACGAAACGTGGCAATATGACTTAGTAATGGTTGATGATTACTCTCAGCACTCATATCGCGATTGGAAATAATTCCGGGTGCGATGAAGCAATAGGGGCATGGCGGGATGACTTTATCGATTGATTTAACACAGTAAGGGTTGTCTGATCGGTCTGAAAATTGCCATGAGTAATCAGCAATCATTACAAAGACAAATTGCCACGCTTCGAGTCGATATCGCGATTGGAAATAATTTCAGATGCCATGCGACGAAAGGGACATAGCGGGGTTAATTTATCGATTTAACACCTTAAGACTTGTCTGATCGGTCTGAAAATTGCTGTGAGTAATAAGCAATTATTACTAAGTCATATTGCAACGTTTCGTGTCGATATCGCGATTGGAAATTATTTTGGATGCGATGCAGCAAAAGGGACAGAGCGGGATGACTTTATCGATTGATTTAACATAGTTAGGGGTGTCTGATCGGTCTTGCTGTGAGTAATCAGCAATCATTACTAAGACATATTGCCACGTTTCATATCGATATCGCGATTGAAAATAATTTCAGATGCAATGCAGCAAAGGGGGTACAGCAGGATCTCTTTATCGATTGATTTTTCATAGTAAGGGTAGTCTGATCGGTCTGAAAATTGCTGTGACTAATCAGCAATCATTACTAAGCCATATTGCCACGTTTCGTGTCGATATCGCGATTGGAAATAATTTTGGATGCGATGCAGCAAAATGGCATAGCGGTATGACTTTATCGATTGATTTAACATAGTTAGAGGTGTCTGATCGGTCTGAAAATTGCTGTGAGTAATCAGCAATCATTACTAAGACATATTGCCACGTTTCGCGTCGATATCGCGATTGAAAATGATTTTGGATGCGATGCAGCAAAAGGGGCAAAGCGGCATGAATTACGCGATTGTTTAAAAATTGGATCGGTCTGAAAATTGTTGTGAGTAATCAATACATTGCTATCATCGCATTGTAAATTTTCAGATCAATGTGTACGCGTCAAACGGCAAAAAGTCATGGCAATTTTGTAAACTCAAACGAAAATGATTGCAGCTATACTCGTTACATCGCAGTGAAAAATTGACAATTTTTGGTCGAAATGACCCGAAATTGAATGATATTTCAAAGCAAGTACGACTAAACAAAAGAGTTAAGTCCCCCTGCTATTTCGCCATTATCCAATTTATCGGAAGAAATTTCAGTCATTTCAACACTTTGAAAAATAATTAAAAATAGAAGGAATGGTCGGAATCGTCTGAAATTTGCTGTGAACATTCAGAACACATATAAGTAACTATCTGCCAAGTTTCAAATCGATAGCTTTACGGGAAGTTGGGGGGTGCGTAAGTAAAACAGTGCCGCTACCTCCATCGAGTTGATACCTGTCTTCACTTTTACATCATTGTCTTGTATATAAATAATCTGTATAAAATTCTATGTGTACGATGTGTACGGTATTTTATAATGTCTGTAGGCCTATGTGTATTTCATAATATTTGAATGTGTATATCATTGTGTGCGTGTTTTTTGGGGTTTTTTTTTTTTTGTTTTTTTTTTTTATAATTTTATCTTTCTTTTATAATTTTTGTATCTAGGAGGATACCAGGGAAGATTTGCCTCTGGCAAACTGGTTTTACTGTCAAATAAAGTATTGTTATTATTTTTATTTCCCATTAGTCAGATCTAGATCATAGTTATAGACCTTATCATTAACACGAATAATTTCGAGTAAATACCACAATGTTAAGACCTTCCAGTCCATTTCTCTGGAGATAGAGTGGAGAAAGTGAAATTGTTTGGAATTATGGTTCTTTTTTTAAAGTAAAATACGTACAGTTCTGGTTAATCTACTTCTGAAGATTTTTTAAATATAATCAAGGCCTTAATAAATCTTCGAAAATGGTAGACCGACATGTTGACATTATGTACTTGTGTGCAAATTCGATAAATGTTCATCAGGCGGCTATTTTTACACAATCCCAAGTCGCCATCTTTATCAAATAAACATTAAAATCACGTGATCTAAATCATTGATTTTGAGACAAGTCTTTTGATTTGCTGAAAGGTTTCAATGACAGTAAGTGACAGTAAGTCTTATTTAAAATGGCAACCATTTTAAAAATAGCTCCACGCTTGAATAGTTCAACTTAGATTAGAGTCAACAAAAGGTGGTTTATTATGTCAAATAGGGGGTGGTATGTAGCTGACCTAGATCTATTAACATATGTACAGGAAAATTGTAACTTTTTTATAAAAAAAAAACACAAGGAAGACGAATATTTCAACGCAACCAAATTGGTTGCGCTATTTCATGATATTGTCCTACTTTGGTCTTCTGTCTCTCTGCGGAAGGCAGTGAGAGACTAGATGATTCGGTCTACGAAAATGGTGAACCATCATACATCGCTTTAGCTTACCTTTTTGGTCTTGTGGTCTTGCTTTACCCTGGCCTGGCGGCTTTGATAGTCCTAAGTGTTTTGAAATTGGACCATCTCCGTATTCAGCCAAGCTGACGGAAATTCCGATCAAAACAATAAAAATGTAGTTATGAAGTAGCATTTTTAAAATTCCTAGCTATCCATGTTTTTGGTTGCCAATACAATTGAATATTTAGTCACGACGTTACGTCAAAGAAAAGAAATAACACGTCATGATTTCATATGCGTAACTCCTTTGAAGGGCCATTATGTAGCAATTGTACCTAACCTAAACTTCGACTAAAGTTAAATTAAAGATTTTTACGAAAGTCATGCTTACCTTTGACTTTAATATGATAGTTGTGGCAAAGTTTCCTCTCTGTAGGCTTTTTCCATCCCGATTTGTCATTTCGTCCCAATTTGTCATCAAATATCGTCCCATTGTGTCGCAAAATTCTAATTTGTCACTAGAAATCGTCCTGATTTGTCGCAAATTTTCAATATGTTACTAAATATTGTTTCGTTATGTCGCAAAATTCCAATTTGTCTTCAAATGTCGTCCCATTGTGTCGCAATATTCCAATTTGTCACTAGAAATCGGCATCATCGAACTTATTTTCTGACTGGCATCATCCGACCATTTAATAACACGTACAGGTGTAGCAGTTTCAGATGTCCACCAGTTTGGGATGTCCAATTTGTTTTACGCATGCGTTGAATGAACGCCATCGCGAGTGACGGTGGACGTTTTATTTTTCGCCAGTTTCAGATGTCCAATTTCATAGATAATTTACATTTTATCAGAATATTTAGTTTAAGTTATGTTTAAGGGTGACATAACATAAATTCTTACTCCAATTTATTTTAATAAAAACGCTTCACGATGCCAAAAAAAACCCTCAACATTCAACCTTAGGCAAAATAAGGCGATTGTTTTTTCGCGACCTTGTTGTACTAAGCTAATTAAAGGTAGTTGATAAATGCTACATTATGAAACTTTCGATCATACAATTTCCAAATCACTTTAAGCCACTTTCCTTTTTATCGTGATATTGAATACTTGTTGCTTTACTTTTTTATTTTTTCAAAACCTTTCTAAATGACAATCAAACAACTCTGCACTTAAAAAGTTAAACGAGGAAAGTTTGATTGATCGACCTTGAACTTGTACAAGGTAAAGGTAGTGACTCAATAATACACAGAGAAACTGACAATCAACGAGGGCCGATTATCTTTTCTAATGATTATTTTATCCACAATTGTTAAAGAGCACAATCAAAAAATCTTTCATTGTTTTCTATAAAAGTTTTCTTGCTTTCAACAGCTGCATGCGCTACTGATAATTAATTGAGATTTTCAAAAAAATAACTATCCCGAGCAATTAAACTGGCTAGGCCTACTTTTTACCTACTTTCCTCTAAACCTTTTAATTCATTATAAAGGGGGTTGAAAACCTTATCGTTCGAGGTGTATTTTAATCAAGAAACGTATTAAGTTTATATCCATTCTATTTGGCATTAAAAAAAACTCATCTAGTACAAAATTTAAGCTCAATCGCTTCAGTAGTTTGTGAGATATCGGCCCGTAAAGATAATCTATTTATAGAACACAATGGGGTATTCCTCTATGTAGACGTACAAATTACGTTGTCAGTTGACATTTTTGAGTACTACGCCATCGGCTAAATAAACCTTTTCTACAGGTAGGTAGGTAAATGGCGAGTTAACGTTCGCTTCCAGCAATTGCTGATATCGCAAACTAGGTAGTTGCACTTTGGTGGTCGTTGGTAGTGGATTTTGAATAAATTGGATGATTTAGAAAACTGTTGGTTTGGTGGTGGTTTGAAAAATCGTACGATCTGGTCGGAACGAATGTCATGGCGGTGAAACTCGGCGTGAGGCGTGAGTGACTCGATCTTCTACATTCTTCCAAAGCTCGTTATGATCATGGTGGTTGTTGTTGGTGGTTGTTGGTTTGGTTTGGTTTGGTTTGATTATCTGTCCGTGTTTGGAAGAGTTGAAGACCTAAATCAAAGAAGAAAAGGAGACGTGAGAAAGGAAAGAGGAAGAGAAGAAAGCTTTCACAAAAAAAAAAAAAAAAATAGGATGTTCTCTTTTGTTTCTGCTATGAAACTTGTTTTGAAAATTGATTATATAAATTTTAAAAGAAACTTAGGTTATCTGTTAAAAACAGATGTGGTAATAAATTGGTAGATGAGTTCCATTATTTTGTACCAGTGGTCCGTAGGGGGAGCCAAAATATTCTGTATGGTGCCGTTGGTTTCCAGGTAGTCCGTCAATGTCTTACGAGATGGTTTTAATTCGGTACATTGAATGAGAAGATGCGGATCAATCTGGTATCTATCGGTGTTGAGGTTCCTTAGCATGTTGTCCCATTTCTGGTTGATCTTAGAGGACACGAGACTGCAAAATTCTTCATACGAGAATTTTACAGTTTCGATATTCTCCAGACCCAAACTGTCCTTGGCAACACGGTCAGCTTGTTCATTTCCCGGGATGAAGACGTGCGACGGGATCCATGATAGTTCGATCTGGTGGTTGTTGTTGGTTTGGTAGTTGTGAATCATACTTCGGATGTTCGTTAAAACTTCTGACCTGCAATTAGAAAAATTGTTAGAGATAGACTGAAGGCTACTTAGTGAGTCAGACAGGATTACGGCAGGTTCCGTATGGTTAAGGGATAGCCATGCTATGGCGTCCCTGATAGCTAGTAGTTCTGCAGTGAACACTGAGCAGTGTGGGGGTATCCGTTTGGCAAGTCTGACGCCTTTCTCCGAAATACACAAACCGTAACCAGTAGCTGTGCTACTCTTGGAGCCATCAGTGTAGATCTTCAAATGGTCGGCGAACTTGGAGTCGATGAGGTCAAGAGCTTGCGCTCTTGCTGCCACTGGGTTCACGTGCTTGTTGGTGGACTGGGTCAGCTCGGTGTTGACTATCGGGTTGGTAACCTTCCAAAAATGAGTATCTGATAGGTGTCGTTGGCTGATGCTAACTTGATCGAGTTGGTGCTCTCTCAAGAGATCAGTAGTTGCTTGACCATAGGAGATACTCCGATTTATCTGGTTCTTTCCGACACGAGTGAATCTTCTGATGCTGGAATACGTTGGAAGCTTTCGGACAAATACTGAAGTTTCCCCCAGAATTTGAGAGAGAGTTCCTCCCTCCGAAGAGAAAGGGGTTTCTCTCCCACCTCCTGAAGTAGTGCCTCATTCTTTGTACCGATTGCTGCCCTGGTGGCAATACGTATAGCTTTCATCTGTAGAACGTCCAGTTTCTTCAGTGTAGTATTACAGGCTGTACCATAGACGATGCATCCATAATCTATAACTGAGCGAATCAGTGACCTGTGCATCATCATTAAGGCTTCTCTGTCTGCATCCCATGTGGTACCTGAAACATAACGCATAACATTTAAGATTTTTTTTGTACGATTACAGATATAGTCGATGTGGCTATTCCAACTAAGCTTATGGTCAAAGTACATGCCAAGGAACTTTACTGTTTTCTCTTGCCTAATTTTCACACCATTCAATCTTAGGTCAATACCATTGTGATCCGTGCGCCTGCTGCAGAGCATCCCGACGGTTTTAGCTTCCGAAATAATGAAGCCCCAGTCGTTTGACGATTTGGCAACTTGGTTCAGAGCAGTTTGCATGCGACTTTTCACAGTGTTGAGGTTATTGTGACCTGTCCACAAGGAACTATCATCTGCATATAAGGCCGTGCTAACCGATCGGTCCTTACTATGCACATAGTCCCGAGAGAGATCGTTGATCATGATGCTGAATAGGGTAGGGCTGATAACAGATCCTTGGGGGGTTCCATTCTCCAGTGAGTGCTTCTCACTGATGGAATTGGCGCCGTTGACGTGTATCTGGCGATCATACGCCCCTTGATGCCAAGATTGCTAAGTTTAAAAAGTAGACCATCGACCCATACTAAATCGAAGGCTTTGGATAAATCCAGAAATACTGCACTGAAGTAGTTCTTCTTTCCGAGGTGGGCAGCAATGTCATGTTGAAGTCGAACGATTTGATCTATTGTTGACCGTTTCTCTCTGTAGCCGCTTTGGTTAGGATCGATGAGACCATTTAGTTCACAGTGGTATCGAAGTCTATTGTTGACCATCGTCTCAAATGTTTTACATAGAGTCGAGGTCAGAGAAATAGGCCTGTATGAACTGCATTGATGTTTGTCCTTTTGCGGTTTTGGTAGAGGAATGACCATTGCTGTTTTCCAACTTTCCGGAATTGTACCATTATACCATGATGTGTTGAATAATTCCAGTAGAACTGTAGATGCTTCCATTGGTAACTCCTTTAACATGCTGTACTTGATGTTGTCTTCACCAGCGGTGCTGTCCTTCTTAGTACGCAGTGCGTTCTTCAGCTCGTCGAGGGTGAACGGAGCATTAATGTCCCGTTCATCTTCTATTGGTTGGTGGTGGATTGGAGTCTGGTTGGTGTAGAAGGCCTTCTTGTTCTTCAGGAATTCTTTGGTGTGGTTGTTATCAGAACTGCCGTTAGCATAACACTTGGCTAACAAATTGGCTTTCCCTTTGTTGCTGTATTCTGTGGTGTCCCTGTAAGATAAAAATGGAATGGAAGATTTAGATTTTTTACCGAGCATAGAGCCAATTTTACCCCAATCAGATCCTAATTTGGTCCTCTCATTTAATGAGTTGCAGAACTCCTGCCAGTGCTTTGTTTTTGAATCACGTAACAAAGCAGCTGTAGTAGCCTTGACCTCCAAATAATCTGCCTTGGTATCACGGTTCAACTTCCTCTGGTGTCGACGTAGAGCTTTCTTTCTGGCGTCTTCTTGTCAATTCTTTTATTGCATCCCGTTTAGATAATTTTAATTCTCTTCTTGTTGGTTTACCATCAAACGTGTTAGGCAAATTGCAGAAAGTTCAAAATACAGCTGCACGACTTACCACCTTATCTAAGAGATCCAACCACATTACCCCCATTTTATATGAATAACATTGGTTACCCATTAAACAACGTATCGATTTTAAAATTTTATTGCTTACTTTTAAATGTTTACATAATCTTGCTCCTTGTTATTTATCTGATCTACTAGAGATGTACACTCCAAGTCGTACTCTGCGTAGTTCAGATAAATTTCTTTTAAAACCTATAAGTTTTAATTTAATTACATATGGCAAACGTTCTTTTAGTTTTCAAGCCCCCTTTTTATGGAATAAATTACCGTTTTACATAAGATCCTGTACATCTTTACCTGCTTTTAAAAAACCTATTAAAACTTACATTTTTAAACTTGCATTTGACGAGTTATAGCTTTCTGTGTAACTATTTTTATTATGTACCTTTTATTTATATTTTGATTTATTTATGTTTTATATGTTATTATGTATTATCTTTTATATTTATTGTAAAGTGCCTCTGAACACTATGGTGAAAGAGGGCACTTAAAATATTCTGTAAATAATAATAATAATAATAACAATGAATGACTCAGTCATTGACTGTCCTGTATGACGAGTGTAGGCCTACAAGCATAAAAGCGGCATGGCTGTTGTTCAAAAGTACCGGTACCGGTATTTAGTAAAGCTTGGCTGTCAACAAAAATGCAAAATCTGCTTCAGCTTCATGCAAATATCCTATACACCTGAAGACCCCGACCTATTCAAACATAATTCAGATATACTTACATCTACTACATCTAAAGTAGGCCTAAGCCTTGACGTTGATGTCGCCATCTTGGCGATCTGTAGAAAATGGCAGCTGGTCACGTGATGTAAAACTAAAAAAGTTTTTAATTAAAAATTCATTAAATGATCACCTAGGTGAAAATGATTTCCACCATGGTGAAAATTGAAGTTTTTAATTATTTATTCCTTGAATTATCACCTAGGTGAAAATAATTTCCACCAAGGTGAAAATTGAAGTTTTTAATTATTTATTTGTTGAATTATCATCTAGGTGAAAATTATTTCCACCAAGTTGAAAATCGAAGTTTTTAATTATTTATTCGTTGAATTATCACCTTGGTGGAAATTATTTTCACCATGGTGAAAATTGAAGTTTTAAATTAAAAATTAATTTTCACCTAGATGAAAAGTAAAAGTTTTTAATTCAAAATTAAAAGTTAAATTGTCTTATGTGAGCCACCGTAGACATCAGAAATAATATATTGCCACATAAATTTGTCAAATACCCATCACTCGAAAACATGATCTGTTAATTTAAGTGCTTATCCCACCAATCAAGTCTCGCTATGTACATCAAGTTAGCCTTAACATATCGTAGTGAAATGTTAACCCTCCACCTTGCTCCTAGATTTCCGTCCAGGCTTGCCACTGTTTCCATCCAGTATTAGTATCTGAATGTAAACGGGTGTTGTGTTGCCAGATTATGATTACTATTAATGTTTATTATGTTACTATGTATAGCACCCCAATCTCTGTATTTACATTGAATGTAATGCTTATATGGGCTGGAGGCCTTGTAGTATGAATAAACATTTATATTAATATTAATAACCAGAGTTTTGTGCTTTTACTTAAATTAACTTTGCTGAACAGTCAATGTCAAGGGCACAATTGTCTGCTAAAAAACAACTGTAGAATTGACCTGATATAAACTGGAATCTAGAACAATATGACCATCACTAACCCTCCATCCCCATGCTTTTGAATCAAATTGTTTTTATCAATTACATGTATTTGAGGTCATTGGTTAGGTGGCAAGTTACTTTAACCCACGATAAAACTTTTTTTAACAGGCCTACGTGCACATACATTAATATCACTAATTATCAAAATTATAGTAAAAATAAGGCTAGGCCTAGGCTACTACTAGTCTACTAGGCCTACTATATCCAGGCTAGATCTAGGTATGATTCCGTCTATTATATATCGAAATAACATCACGAAACAACATCTGCTTATAATATAGTAGGCTTACCGTTCAGCTTTTGCACCGCAGATAACATAAAAAGAACCCAGTCTAAAAACAATGAATGACTCAGTGATTGACTGTCCTGTAGGACGAGTGTAGGCCTATATAAAAGCGGCATGGCTGTTGTTCAAAAGTACCGATACCGGTATTTAGTAAAGCCTGGCTGTCAACAAAAATGCAAAATCTGATATTAAGCTTCATGCAAATATCCTATACACCTGTAGACCCCGACCTATTCAAACATTGTAAGATATAGTCAACACTCAACAATATTTCGTTCTTTATATTTTTATTATTTCGTTTTATGTTTGTTACTATTCTGTAAAATGAACGCAATCAGTACACAAAGAGTTATCTGCCCCAACAAATTTTCTATTCATTACATGGCGCCCAAACGCGAGGCAAAAAGCTCACTTTTTTAAACATTTAAGACACTCACCATACATCAAGAATCATGCCAGATGCTAAGAAAAGGTTTGATCGAACCAAAGCAACACGCAGGGGCCGCAGTCTTAACAAGGTATTTAAATGAGGCAAGTAGATTGATGAAATTCGACATTACGTCACACGACGAAACAAGTACGACAATTACCGAAGATGTAAACAATAAGATTCAGCTACTGAATACGACTATAGAAGAAAAACTCTCAACAATTACTGCATTAGACGACGAAATTCTTAACATGTGTGCAGTAGACGACATCTAAAAGGAAATAGAAGAGGCCGAGGAAATCAAAACAAGAGCCCTCATGACGATTCAAGACATTCAAACACATATAAGGAGGTCTATCAAACCTATGACGTCAGATGTAAACAAAAGTCCAACAATCACACAATCAAGCCCATCTATCCATTCAACACCCCCCTCTACACCTCCAACACAACAAATCGACACTACAGATAGAAATTCAATAGTAGGCAGTGAAATTAAAAATTCAAATGAAACACAAATACAAATAGTTCAGGATGAAATAAATGGCTTAGACCTAGAAAAAAAATCGAAAATACACAATATCTCAATATACAATTCGTCTAAAATACTAAAAATACACAAGTACATGTGTATCAGATGGACAGATCTATATTAGACCCAAATTACCCAAAATTACACTCCAACGCTTTGATGGTGAAATTACCAAATTCAGAGCATTTTTAGTTTTGACAGCGCAGTAAATAAGAATACAGCTATATCACCAATTGATAAGTTCAATTATTTGCAAGGTTTATTGGAAGGAGATGCCAGTCGTGCCATACGAGGTTTAGCCTTAACAGAAGTCAATTACGAGTCAGATTAAAGGAGAGGTTTGGTAACCCACAGCACATCTTATCATCACACATGGATAGTCTCATGAAATTACCAAATTGTACATCTGATGGTAAAACTTCACAATTAAGATATATTTATGACCAAGTTAGCGTTAATATTAGAGGTCTAGAATCACTAGGCATTAAACCTGAACAGTATGGTAGCTTTCTTATACCAGTTATCATGTCTAAACTTCCAACAGAAATTGCCAGAATTACAAATAAACAAGTCTGGGAAATAGGTGAATTATTGGCTGCCATAAAATCTTAAGTACAAGCTCGAGAACTTATAGATACGGTGAAATCTACACACAAAACCACAAGCGAAGACAAATATTACTCACACAATAACACACAATACCTCTCCTTATTTTACAATTTCTAGAGGATGCCGACTAGGAGATCCACTTTCTCCATATTTGTTTATACTAAGTGCAGAAATTTTGAGCATTTTACTAAAAAAAAAAACCCGACATAAAGGGAATTAAAATAAGATCAGTAGAGTTTAAATTAATGCAATATGCAGATGACACCACTCTTTTCTTAGATGGTTCACCTAAGTCTCTATTATCAGCTCTCAGTTTGCTAACTTTATTCTCAAAATTCTCAGGACTGACCCCAAATTTTGAAAAAACTCAAATTATTGCTTTAGGTAACTTAAGAAACTCGAACTTGTTAAATAAAAAAGGATATAATGTCCAGACATCAAATGAACCTTTTACAGTGCTAGGCATTACCTATACAGCTGATCTGTCTAACATTGTAGAAATTAACTGTAAGCAAAAACTTTGCACTATTAAAAACTTAATACTTAGTTGGTCAGAACGATATTTGACTGTCATTGGCAAAATTACTGTCATAAAAACCCTTTTAATCCCAAAAATAACTTGCCTCTTAATAAGCCTACCTACCCCCAAAAGAAATTTTTCTAAAAGAAATTGAAGCACTTTTTTTTAAGTTCATTTGGAATGGAAAAACTGATAAAATATCCAGAAAAATTATAGTTCAAAGTTTCAAAAATGGTGGATTAAAAAATGCCAAATATTGCCCTATTTGCTAAGAGCATGAAAATAAAATGGTTCCATAGAATACTTAAAACAGACGCACCATGGAAAACCTTGCTACAAATAACCTCACCTCTCTCAGTAGAAGACATTCTAAATTTTGGTCTTGAATACCCGAAACTTTTGAATCAAAAGTCGAATAATCCCTTTTGGCAAAATGTCTTTGAAGATATATCCATCTTCTAAATTACCATGATTTCTGTTCAAAATTCAACTTTCAACCTTATTTTACACTGTATTTAGGCCTTTCTAAAAAAATTAAATGCCTCATCAAAGAGCTGAAGCCAATATCTATTATTTTACCAACAAGACCCAGTCATGTTGTAAATCTTATACATCATTCTAAGTATATATATGAATTATTGCTCAGTTGTATCACTACTGAATCAAAATATCAACAGAAATGGAACAATATTCTAGATACAAACCTCAAAAAATCATGATGACTGGTCCAGAGTAAATTCCATACCATTTCTTGCAACTCATGACAGTAAACTACAATGGTTACAATATAGAATAGTGCATAGAATCCTAGGTACTAACTATTTTCTTAACAAAATAGGCATTAAACAAGATAGCAAGTGCAATTTTTGCAACTGCGATAAAGAAACTATAAGCCACATCTTTTGGGATTGTCCATCTAGTGTTGACTATTGGAAAAAAATTTGTCTATTCTTTAAAGAGCTAGAAATGTATTTAGATATCAATAAAATAGATCTTATTTTAGGAAAACAAAATACACTTGACAACAATCTTTTTAACCATATAATGTTAATACTTAAACATTATCTTTATACTAGAAGAAGTCAAAATGCTTTACCTACAGTTGAAGGTGCAAAAAATACTCTAACACACTACCTATGCAAGTAGAAAAATACATTTTTTCAAACAAAAATAAATCCAATCACTTCTATGAAAAATGGAAAAACCTTATTTCCCTAATTGACTGATAAGGACAAAATCTCTCTTGTTTCTCTTGAGGCATCAAATGAAGAGTCTTATGTATTTATGTATATTTTCTCTGTTTATTTGTCGCTCTTTAATAGGGGATCTTTGAATATGAAGTTGAGAGTTGACTGCTATAGAAAATCACATAGATATTTTGTATAAACTGTTAATTTAAAAAAAAAAAAAAAACTACCATAGAAACTTAGATTGATATGTTATATGCAATGCTTTAGCTTTAGTTAAGAGCTGACTATATTATAGAAAACCATGTTTTCATATATCTTTTGAACTGTTTTTTTAAAATTTCTTAGATAAGATTTATTTTTACCACAGCAAACCATACTGTTAAGGTTACTAAAATCACTTTCTGGTAATTAAGAAAATCATTGTTTAAGCTAAAAGAGTTTGCTTAACAGCTAATATTGGATTGAGAGTTGACTATTATAGAAAAATAATACATGTAGAATAGAATACATGTATATACCAGACATGGAAATAATCGATATATCGATATATCGCGATACGAGACACCTGGAAGCAATATATCGATATTGATCTGAGCGTATCGATTATCGACATATAGTTAACTGTTACCCTACTTTCACTTTTCACATGGCAGACCGTGATTGTGGTTGTCGTAATTTTCACGACAATCAAAAACTTTTCTAAACGTTTTAGAAAGTGAGACAAAGTGAGTTAACTCTGGTACAACCATAAGTTAATTCGGAGACAACTTCGAGTTAACTCGGGGACAATATATAGTATTGGAATAAAGGTGATATCTTAAAAACCTTTTGGTTTCGAATTCCCGATCATGCGATCGGAACTTCTTTTAAACATGATTTCGGTAGTAAGTGAGACCAACGGTAGATTGTTTTTCCCGGTTGGAACTTCCTTTAAACATGGTTTCGGTAAATCTAGGCTCGATTAAACGATTAACAAACTAATTAATAAAGAAAACATTTACTGAAACGTGTGATCGGAACTTCTTTTAAACCGAGATCACCGGTAATGTACTTGTCCGATGCCCGACTTGAAATTTTGTTTGTCGGCACATTTTATGAATAATGTTGAACTTGTTTGACAGTCTGTTTGGAATTTGCGGCGTTCGATGCTTTCTTCGTATCATTTTCTATTGAAATCATAGTGGAGGTGTCTATCCGGGGGCAAAAATTGAATGCATCCACCTTGCAGATTCGCGTAAATAAGCACTGTTCATGAAATGTCCTTCAATATTTCAAAGACAAAAACCGCTCAACAAAATTCTAAATTGCTATCAAATTTCGACCTATAGAGCAGAAAACTACTATTCAATACATGAATTAATTCGGACGCTTGATAATCCATTTATTAACAATGATCAGCGATCATTTAATTAAATGAAAGAGCAGAAGCATTTGAACTTTGACATCTACAAACCGAAAGTAGAATATAATGATTAGCTGATATAAATAGATAGATCTTTTATTGTTCAATCAGATTAAATTGTTCACAAGTATCGAAGGTTCCTTCATAGATTTATTCTCCAACAAGATGTGATTTATCCACGTTTTCACGGCTATATCGTTTAACCCGAGGCAACCGGAATGTAAAATAACAATGGATAATCTTTATTTCAATGACCTAAAAAATGATAACGGCATCGGTTAAATTTGTCCCCGGGTTGACTGGAGAATATTGTCTCCGAGTTTAATTCTGGTCAAAGATCTTGTCTTTAGCGATCTAATGTTGACAATTTAATTTTTTTGAAGAAGAACATTTGATAACTCCAAATATACAAAGTCAATATGAAAGTGGTTGGCTGTTTTTTTTCTTTGGGTTTATCATTTGTTATGTGCCAAATATTTATTTTATTTATGATCAAGCTGTCTTGAAGTCTTCATTATCCCATTATTATGTGCAGAAGAGCAGGACGTAAATCTCCATTTCACTTATTTATGATTTATTTATTTACAAAGAAAGTTGAATAATAATTATTTGATATTGTTTTAATGTTTACAAATGAAAGATAATCATTACTCACACTATTTCTTTGTCACTCTTATTGAGTTTAAATGGGATAGTAATATAGCATGCATAACAATTTGCTAAATACAATCAACTGTAAGACATTTCGCAATATATCGCAATACGTATTGCAATACAGAGAGGTGTATCGCAATATATCGCAATACGATTTCTGACCGCAATACACAGCCCTATGCTTGTTTTAAATTTATCAATAGATTTTATGATAGAAAGTCATATTCAAATATCTATAGGTAAGACACAATCTATTTATAGAAAATAAATATATATACTATTATTGTAAGGTAATGAGTCAGGGCGCCATTCCTGATATTACCATTGTATGTGGCAAATAAACATTGGAGAAAAAAAAAAAAGACTGCTCTGTGGCCCCTGCGTGTTGCTTTGGTTCGATCAAACCTTTAATTAGCATCTGGCATGATTCTTGATGTATGGTGAGTGTCTTAAATGTTGCAAAAAGTGAGCTTTTTGCCTCGCGTTTGGGCGCCATGTAATGAATAGAAAATTTGTTGGGGCAGATAACTCTTTGTGTACTGATTGCGTTCATTTACAGAATAGTAACAAACATAAAACGAAATAATAAAAAAATATAAAGAACGAAATATTGTTGAGTGTTGACTATATCTTACAATGTTTGAATAGGTCGGGGTCTACAGGTGTATAGGATATTTGCATGAAGCTTAATATCAGATATTGCAATTTTGTTGACAGCCAGGCTTTACTAAATACCGGTATCGGTACTTTTGAACAACAGCCATGCCGCTTTTATATAGGCCTACACTCGTCCTACAGGACAGTCAATGACTGAGTCATTCATTGTTTTAAGACCGGGTTCTTTTTATGTTATCTGCAGTGCAAAAGCTGAACGGTAAGCCTACTATATTATAAGCAGGTGTTGTTTCGTGATGTTATTTCGATATATAATAGACGGAATCATATCTAGATCTAGCCTGGATATAGTAGGCCTAGTAGACTAGTAGTAGCCTAGGCCTAGCCTTATTTTTACTATAATTTTGACAATTAGTGATATTAATGTATGTGCACGTAGGCCTGTTAAAAAAAGTTTTATCATGGGTTAAAGTAACTTGCCACCTAACCAATGACCTCAAATACATGTAATTGATAAAAACAATTTGATTCAAAAGCATGGGGATGGAGGGTTAGTGATGGTCATATTGTTCTAGATTCCAGTTTAAATCAGGTCAATTCTACAGTTGTTTTTTTTTTAGCAGACAATTGTGCCCTTGACATTGACTGTTCAGCAAAGTTAATTTAAGTAAAAGCACAAAACTCTGGTTATTAATATTAATATAAATGTTTATTCATACTACAAGGCCTCCAGCCCATATAAGCATTACATTAAATGTAAATACAGAGATTGGGGTGCTATACATAGTAACATAATAAACATTAATAGTAATCATAATCTGGCAACACAACACCCGTTTACATTCAGATACTAATACTGGATGGAAACAGTGGCAAGCCTGGACAGAAATCTAGGAGCAAGGTATGCGAGGGTTAACATTTCACTAGGATATGTTAAGGCTAACTTGATGTACATAGCGAGACTTGATTGGTGGGATAAGCACTTGAATTAACAGATCATGTTTTCGAGTGATGGGTATTTGACAAGTTTATGTGGCAATATATTATTTCTGATGTCTACGGTGGCTCACATAAGACGTTTTTACTTTTAATTTTGAATTAAAAACTTTTACTTTTCATCTAGGTGAAAATTAATTTTTGATTTAAAACTTCAATTTTCACCATGGTGAAAATAATTTCCACCAAGGTATTAATTCAACGAATAAATAATTAAAAACTTCAATTTTCACCTTGGTGGAAATAATTTTCACCTAGGTGATAATTCAACAAATAAATAATTAAAAACTTCAATTTTCACCTTGGTGGAAATTATTTTCACCTAGGTGATAATTCAAGGAATAAATAATTAAAAACTTCAATTTTCACCATGGTGAAAATTATTTCCACCAAGGTGATAATTCAACAAATAAATAATTAAAAACTTCAATTTTCACCTTGGTGGAAATCATTTTCACCTAGGTGATCATTCAATGAATTTTTGATTAAAAACTTTTTTATTTTTACATCACGTGACCAGCTGCCATTTTATACAGATCGTCAAGATGGCGACATCAACGACAAGGCTTAGGCCTACTTTAGATGTAGTAGATGTAAGTATATCTGAATTTTGAATAGGTCGGGGTCTACAGGTGTATAGGATATTTGCATGAAGCTGAAGCAGATTTTGCATTTTTGTTGACAGCCAAGCTTCACTAAATACCGGTACCGGTACTTTTGAACAAGGCATGCCGCTTTTATGCTTGTAGGCCTACACTCGTCATACAGGACAGTCAATGACTGAGTCATTCATTGTTATTATTATTATTTACAGAATATTTTAAGTGCCCTCTTTCACCATAGTGTTCAGAGGCACTTTACAATAAATATATAAGATAATACATAATAACATATAAAACATAAATAAATCAAAATATAAATAAAAGGTACATAATAAAAATAGTTACACAGAAAGCTATAACTCGTCAAATGCAAGTTTAAAAATGTAAGTTTTAATAAGTTTTTTTAAAAGCAGGTAAAGATGTACAGGATCTTATGTAAAACGGTAATTTATTCCATAAAAAGGGGGCTTGAAAACTAAAAGAACGTTTGCCATATGTAATTAAATTAAAACTTATAGGTTTTAAAAGAAATTTGTCTGAACTACGCAGAGTACGACTTGGAGTGTAAATCTCTAGTAGATTAGATAAATAACAAGGAGCAAGATTATGTAAACATTTAAAAGTAAGCAATAAAATTTTAAAATCGATACGTTGTTTAATGGGTAACCAATGTTATTCATATAAAATGGGGGTAATGTGGTTGGATCTCTTAGATAAGGTGATAAGTCGTGCAGCTGTATTTTGAACTTTCTGCAATTTGCCTAACACGTTTGATGGTAAACCAACAAGAAGAGAATTAAAATTATCTAAACGGGATGTAATAAAAGAATTGACAAGAGATTTAGTTGTATCGGTAGTTAAAAATTTTCGAATTTTACCAATATTTCTGACACTTAAATAACACAGTTTACAGATATTATTAACTTACGCTTCCATGTTTACAAATGAATCAACAATAACTCCAATATTTCTGGCAGATTTAGAAGAGTATATAAAAGAATTGCCAATTACAACTGGACTATTAAAATTAAAATCTTTACTTAATTGATGTTTTGAGCCCAAAATCATATATTCTGTTTTGTCATCATTTAATTTTAAAAAATTTGTAGACATCCAGGATTTAATTTCACTGATACAGTTCTCCAGTTGTACTTTAGACAATTGAAAAGATGGGGAATTAGGTTTAAAAGATATATACAATTGCGTGTCGTCAGCATATAAATGAAAATTAAGATTATGCTTCTTCACGATGTCACCAAGAGGTGATATATATAATGTAAATAAGATGGGGCCAAGAACAGACCCTTGAGGAACACCATAACTTAGGCTAGACTCAGAAGATGATTTGCCATTGATTATAATACATTGTTTCCTGTTAACAAGATAACTTTCTAAAAGGTTTAGAACATCATTTGATATATTAAATCTGTTATGGAGTCTATTTAAAAGTAAATTAAGATAAACAGTGTCAAAAGCAGCAGATAAATCTAACAAGATTAAAAGAGTACATTTCCTATTATCAATATCAATTAAAATATCATTAAATACGCGGGTTAAAGCTGTTTCAGTTGAATGAAATTTTTTATAGGCGCTTTGAAAAGGTTCACATAAATCATTAACAATGTGGCTATTAAGTTGTTTAGCAATACATTTTTCAAGCAGTTTAGAAATGAAACTAAGGTTGGAAACAGGTCTATAATTCTTTAAAACATTTGGATCAAGTGACGGTTTCTTAATTAAGGGGGTAACATAGACAAGTTTAAAAATATCAGGAACAGTGGAAGATTCAATACAGGAATTAATAATATCAGTAATAATGGGAGTGAACTCATCGATGCATTGTTTTACAAATGTAGTAGGAACTGGGTCAAAACTACAGGATTTGGGGGCGGTGGAACTTATAAGTTTTCTTATTTCAGTATTACTCACAGAATTAAAAAGTTTTTAAATTGCAACAGTTCTTGATTTCATCAAACTGATCTGCTGTAATGTAAAATAACAATGGATAATCTTTATTTCAATGACCTAAAAAATGATAACGGCATCGGTTAAATTTGTCCCCGGGTTGACTGGAGAATATTGTCTCCGAGTTTAATTCTGGTCAAAGATCTTGTCTTTAGCGATCTAATGTTGACAATTTAATTTTTTTGAAGAAGAACATTTGATAACTCCAAATATACAAAGTCAATATGAAAGTGGTTGGCTGTTTTTTTTCTTTGGGTTTATCATTTGTTATGTGCCAAATATTTATTTTATTTATGATCAAGCTGTCTTGAAGTCTTCATTATCCCATTATTATGTGCAGAAGAGCAGGACGTAAATCTCCATTTCACTTATTTATGATTTATTTATTTACAAAGAAAGTTGAATAATAATTATTTGATATTGTTTTAATGTTTACAAATGAAAGATAATCATTACTCACACTATTTCTTTGTCACTCTTATTGAGTTTAAATGGGATAGTAATATAGCATGCATAACAATTTGCTAAATACAATCAACTGTAAGACATTTCGCAATATATCGCAATACGTATTGCAATACAGAGAGGTGTATCGCAATATATCGCAATACGATTTCTGACCGCAATACACAGCCCTATGCTTGTTTTAAATTTATCAATAGATTTTATGATAGAAAGTCATATTCAAATATCTATAGGTAAGACACAATCTATTTATAGAAAATAAATATATATACTATTATTGTAAGGTAATGAGTCAGGGCGCCATTCCTGATATTACCATTGTATGTGGCAAATAAACATTGGAAAAAAAAAAAAAAAAGACTGCTCTGTGGCCCCTGCGTGTTGCTTTGGTTCGATCAAACCTTTAATTAGCATCTGGCATGATTCTTGATGTATGGTGAGTGTCTTAAATGTTGCAAAAAGTGAGCTTTTTGCCTCGCGTTTGGGCGCCATGTAATGAATAGAAAATTTGTTGGGGCAGATAACTCTTTGTGTACTGATTGCGTTCATTTACAGAATAGTAACAAACATAAAACGAAATAATAAAAAAATATAAAGAACGAAATATTGTTGAGTGTTGACTATATCTTACAATGTTTGAATAGGTCGGGGTCTACAGGTGTATAGGATATTTGCATGAAGCTTAATATCAGATATTGCAATTTTGTTGACAGCCAGGCTTTACTAAATACCGGTATCGGTACTTTTGAACAACAGCCATGCCGCTTTTATATAGGCCTACACTCGTCCTACAGGACAGTCAATGACTGAGTCATTCATTGTTTTAAGACCGGGTTCTTTTTATGTTATCTGCAGTGCAAAAGCTGAACGGTAAGCCTACTATATTATAAGCAGGTGTTGTTTCGTGATGTTATTTCGATATATAATAGACGGAATCATATCTAGATCTAGCCTGGATATAGTAGGCCTAGTAGACTAGTAGTAGCCTAGGCCTAGCCTTATTTTTACTATAATTTTGACAATTAGTGATATTAATGTATGTGCACGTAGGCCTGTTAAAAAAAGTTTTATCATGGGTTAAAGTAACTTGCCACCTAACCAATGACCTCAAATACATGTAATTGATAAAAAAAATTTGATTCAAAAGCATGGGGATGGAGGGTTAGTGATGGTCATATTGTTCTAGATTCCAGTTTAAATCAGGTCAATTCTACAGTTGTTTTTTTTTTTGCAGACAATTGTGCCCTTGACATTGACTGTTCAGCAAAGTTAATTTAAGTAAAAGCACAAAACTCTGGTTATTAATATTAATATAAATGTTTATTCATACTACAAGGCCTCCAGCCCATATAAGCATTACATTAAATGTAAATACAGAGATTGGGGTGCTATACATAGTAACATAATAAACATTAATAGTAATCATAATCTGGCAACACAACACCCGTTTACATTCAGATACTAATACTGGATGGAAACAGTGGCAAGCCTGGACAGAAATCTAGGAGCAAGGTATGCGAGGGTTAACATTTCACTACGATATGTTAAGGCTAACTTGATGTACATAGCGAGACTTGATTGGTGGGATAAGCACTTGAATTAACAGATCATGTTTTCGAGTGATGGGTATTTGACAAGTTTATGTGGCAATATATTATTTCTGATGTCTACGGTGGCTCACATAAGACGTTTTTACTTTTAATTTTGAATTAAAAACTTTTACTTTTCATCTAGGTGAAAATTAATTTTTGATTTAAAACTTCAATTTTCACCATGGTGAAAATAATTTCCACCAAGGTATTAATTCAACGAATAAATAATTAAAAACTTCAATTTTCACCTTGGTGGAAATAATTTTCACCTAGGTGATAATTCAACAAATAAATAATTAAAAACTTCAATTTTCACCTTGGTGGAAATTATTTTCACCTAGGTGATAATTCAAGGAATAAATAATTAAAAACTTCAATTTTCACCATGGTGAAAATTATTTCCACCAAGGTGATAATTCAACAAATAAATAATTAAAAACTTCAATTTTCACCTTGGTGGAAATCATTTTCACCTAGGTGATCATTCAATGAATTTTTGATTAAAAAATTTTTTATTTTTACATCACGTGACCAGCTGCCATTTTATACAGATCGTCAAGATGGCGACATCAACGACAAGGCTTAGGCCTACTTTAGATGTAGTAGATGTAAGTATATCTGAATTTTGAATAGGTCGGGGTCTACAGGTGTATAGGATATTTGCATGAAGCTGAAGCAGATTTTGCATTTTTGTTGACAGCCAAGCTTCACTAAATACCGGTACCGGTACTTTTGAACAAGGCATGCCGCTTTTATGCTTGTAGGCCTACACTCGTCATACAGGACAGTCAATGACTGAGTCATTCATTGTTATTATTATTATTTACAGAATATTTTAAGTGCCCTCTTTCACCATAGTGTTCAGAGGCACTTTACAATAAATATATAAGATAATACATAATAACATATAAAACATAAATAAATCAAAATATAAATAAAAGGTACATAATAAAAATAGTTACACAGAAAGCTATAACTCGTCAAATGCAAGTTTAAAAATGTAAGTTTTAATAAGTTTTTTTAAAAGCAGGTAAAGATGTACAGGATCTTATGTAAAACGGTAATTTATTCCATAAAAAGGGGGCTTGAAAACTAAAAGAACGTTTGCCATATGTAATTAAATTAAAACTTATAGGTTTTAAAAGAAATTTGTCTGAACTACGCAGAGTACGACTTGGAGTGTAAATCTCTAGTAGATTAGATAAATAACAAGGAGCAAGATTATGTAAACATTTAAAAGTAAGCAATAAAATTTTAAAATCGATACGTTGTTTAATGGGTAACCAATGTTATTCATATAAAATGGGGGTAATGTGGTTGGATCTCTTAGATAAGGTGATAAGTCGTGCAGCTGTATTTTGAACTTTCTGCAATTTGCCTAACACGTTTGATGGTAAACCAACAAGAAGAGAATTAAAATTATCTAAACGGGATGTAATAAAAGAATTGACAAGAGATTTAGTTGTATCGGTAGTTAAAAATTTTCGAATTTTACCAATATTTCTGACACTTAAATAACACAGTTTACAGATATTATTAACTTACGCTTCCATGTTTACAAATGAATCAACAATAACTCCAATATTTCTGGCAGATTTAGAAGAGTATATAAAAGAATTGCCAATTACAACTGGACTATTAAAATTAAAATCTTTACTTAATTGATGTTTTGAGCCCAAAATCATATATTCTGTTTTGTCATCATTTAATTTTAAAAAATTTGTAGACATCCAGGATTTAATTTCACTGATACAGTTCTCCAGTTGTACTTTAGACAATTGAAAAGATGGGGAATTAGGTTTAAAAGATATATACAATTGCGTGTCGTCAGCATATAAATGAAAATTAAGATTATGCTTCTTCACGATGTCACCAAGAGGTGATATATATAATGTAAATAAGATGGGGCCAAGAACAGACCCTTGAGGAACACCATAACTTAGGCTAGACTCAGAAGATGATTTGCCATTGATTATAATACATTGTTTCCTGTTAACAAGATAACTTTCTAAAAGGTTAAGAGCATCATTTGATATATTAAATCTGTTATGAAGTCTATTTAAAAGTAAATTAAGATAAACAGTGTCAAAAGCAGCAGATAAATCTAACAAGATTAAAAGAGTACATTTCCTATTATCAATATCAATTAAAATATCATTAAATACGCGGGTTAAAGCTGTTTCAGTTGAATGAAATTTTTTATAGGCGCTTTGAAAAGGTTCACATAAATCATTAACAATGTGGCTATTAAGTTGTTTAGCAATACATTTTTCAAGCAGTTTAGAAATGAAACTAAGGTTGGAAACAGGTCTATAATTCTTTAAAACATTTGGATCAAGTGACGGTTTCTTAATTAAGGGGGTAACATAGACAAGTTTAAAAATATCAGGAACAGTGGAAGATTCAATACAGGAATTAATAATATCAGTAATAATGGGAGTGAACTCATCGATGCATTGTTTTACAAATGTAGTAGGAACTGGGTCAAAACTACAGGATTTGGGGGCGGTGGAACTTATAAGTTTTCTTATTTCAGTATTACTCACAGAATTAAAAAGTTTTTAAATTGCAACAGTTCTTGATTTCATCAAACTGATCTGCTTCAAATGAGAAAAATTTATTAGAAACATTGAGTTCAGTTCTTATATTTTCAATTTTCGTGTGGAAAAAGTTTGAGAACTGATTAGCGAGAGAATCATCGCACTCGCTATCAGGAAGTATGGTTTTCTCCGCATTAGGATCGAGAAGCACATTCACAACTTTATATAAGTCTTTTTGTCTGTTTCTCCCATTTTCAATTTTATTGGAATAGAAGTCGATTTTTGCAGTTTCAGTAAGTTTGTTCACATTGTTTTTATGATAACGATATATGTCTTTGTGAATTTGTAGTTTTGTTTTTCTCCACTTATGTTCAGCAGCATTTCGTTTTCTCTTGGCTTCCAATATTGAGTCATTGAACCACTGTGTGTTTGGACGAAGAGTTCTCGTTTTAGTTTTTTCCGGGAGAACAGAGTCAAGAATTTTTAACAGCTCAGAATTATAAATAGTTGCCTTTTCATGGATACTGTCAATTTGTTGAACTTGTTGAAGGGCCGAGTTCGAAATCTGTTGTTTGAAGTCATCAATGTTGATTGATTTAAACTTTCTATAAGTTGAGGTTATTTTAGTGGGTTTCGGTTTTTGGATGTTGATATGGAAACTTATAGGAAAATGATCAGATATTAACTTGTCAGCAACACAAATATTGTCAAGCTTCAAATCTGTGTCGTTTGTTATCACAAGATCCAGAATGTGTCCATGAATGTGAGTGGAAGAATGTACATGCTGTTTAAGGGATCTATTGTTTAGTAAGTCACAAAACTGAATGGTGGTTCCATCCTTGACTTTGTCAACGTGAATAATAAAGTCGCCGAAAATAACAGTCTGGCAATTAGAAGAAAATCCATCCAGTAGCACACTGAATTCATCAAAGAACCTTTGTCGTAAATTTTCGCGAGGTGGGCGATATACAGTTACAACCCTGATATTTTTAGAGTTAATGAGTAAAGAGCAATCCAATAATTCAAAACTTTCAAAAGTCTGGTGTCGAATTCTCTTGCATTTTATGGATGATTTAAAGATGATGGCCACCCCGCCTCCACTCTGGGACAGTGTTGAATAGAGTAGCCTTTAGGGACTAAGGCTGCAATGGTACAGGAGTCAGATGTATCTCCTTTTAACCAAGTTTCAGTTATTCCACAGACATCAAATTTATTGCCGTAGATAAAATCGTGCAGAGATGTTGTTTTATTTCTTACCGATCTGGCATTTATTAATCCAAAGAAAGTCTTGAGGGATGGAGATTTACTTTCAGATTCACATTTGATGAAATAAGATTTCTGTTGTATTTTGGTTCTTTATAAAAGTCTTTAATTAACTGAGTACTGTGGTTAGAGTGTGAGGTCAAAGTAATGAGGTTATGATGATTCACTGTAGATTCTGACTGATTAGTGATTTCAATTGACCTGTTGTTGGATATAACTTCTATGATTTTATTCACTTTTTTATGGCTGGATGGGAACGCGAAATCTCATCTATTTCACCTTTCAAACCTTTATTCTATGGAAGATTTTTAGACGACATTTTTATTATTTGGACAGAGTCATTGGCTAACTTTTGGGAGTATTTCGAAATTCTAAATAATCACCATCCTTCTATAAAACTTACAGCAAATATTTCTGAAAACAGCATGAATTTCTTGGATACGACTGTATTGAAAGGACCTAGTTTCAGTCCAACAAAAAAACTTGATATCAAAGTATATTTTAAAGAAACTGACACTCACCAACTTTTGTTCAAAACTTCGTTCCATCCGAAGCATACCTTTTCTGGCAAAATAAGAGATTCAACAGAATTTGCACTAGAAAAACCGACTTTGATTTGGCTTGCGAACTTGTATTTGAAAAACTGAGGGAACGGGGGTACTCGAAACGTTATTTGCGCAAAATTAAAAACGACACTCTTTTGGCCATTGAGAAGAAAAGCAACCCCCCTCCTCTACCTAACGGTTTTGGTTCTGTTCCATGTGGAGGTTCTAGGTGTCGTACCTGCGATTATATCCATGTTTCTCATTATTTTGAAAATAAGAAAAACGGTAAAATTTTCGAATTAACGGAAGTCCTTTCATGTATCGATAAAAACATTATTTACCTAATTTCTTGTAAAAAATGCGACGTACAGTATGTTGGCGAAACTCAAAACGCGTTACGTACTCGTTTAAGCGGTCATCGCTTTGACATTCTTCATAAAAAAGATAGACCAATCGCAAATCATTTTAACTCAGCCAATCATTCCATTGAAGATCTTCTTGTTATGCCCATTGAAAAAGTTCCAGTCTCTACAACTATCAAACCTAAAACAAAGCGACTACAAAGGGAGAGCTTCTGGATAGACCAATTAGAAACAGTTGTACCTAACGGCCTAAACATCCAGCATGACAATCAAATTATACCTTTTGTAGCAACCTACAATTCTACAGCCAAAAGTGCGGCGGTGATTGTGAAACGGTTTTATAAAGAACTCCAGGATGAATTCCCTAACATATATACCAAACGTTTAGTGACTGCTTACAAAAGGAATAAAAATCTCAGTAATATCCTTGTACGTGGTAGATTAGACCCTCTTCCTTTACCTCCCTGAAGTAATCGCTTTGAAAAAATTCTCTTTGAAAATTAATCAATTGTGTAAATCTCTCCAGAAGAAGACAATTTCTTACCAAACTGATGTGTGATGTAGTCTCTACTTGTGACCTAGGCCAGTGCTTCTATAAGAGATTATCTCTTATAACACCCTAAACCACCTCTCTTTGTCTTTTTAAACTTAAAAATACCATTTTGTTGAAGAGTGGAGCGTAGTTCATCATCGAGTTTAACGTGACAACTGTTCAGTGACAACAAAATTTGCTGATCATATGAATAACCCATAGATGA
>CM060199.1:8395644-8480336 GCA_030562195.1 Nipponacmea schrenckii
CTCTCTAGGTCGAGATTCATCCGCTCGGGTCGTTAGGTACTCGAGATGAATATAAGATACCGAGCTATATGGTTGTGTTATAAAGTACTTTGATGTCTGCTGATTGGAACCTGGATCACGACTGAAGGTTTGTTGATTGGTAACCTCGAGCACGACATAATGATAGAAAGCCCAGTATTACTTAAAATGTTAGTGAGCTGTCCCAGCTGCTTCTAAGCGCAAGGGAGATAACTCCACATTGGAGTTTATGGGTTTAATTGTTTTAGACCGTGTTCTTTTTATGTTATCTGCAGTGCAAAACCTGAACGGTAAGCCTACTATATTATAAGCAGTTGTTTCGTGATGTTATTTCGATATATAATAGACGGAATCATATCTAGATCTAGCCTAGATATAGTAGGGCCTAGTAGACTAGTAGTAGCCTAGGCCTAGCCTTAATTTTGAAGAAACGAAATATAACCTAATACTAATGATATTAATAGACCCATACATGCCTATTTCCATAGGCAATATTACTATTGTAGGCCCATACCGTTCTATAATATGTCCAGGCTCCGTATTTGGGGCGTCAATAAAAGACGGATTCCGCGGATTATGTGTCACGACATTAATAAAAGATGGATTCCGCCGATTATCCGCCGATTTTAAAAAAGCAGGCCTCTACGGGTTACGGAAAGCCGTCTTTTAGTAACGCCTTGACTATAATCCGCGGCTTGAAAAAAAGAAAAAAAAGCAGTCCTGTAGTATACCTGATGTCGAGAACTAGATACCTATGTAAATAACAAACTATACATAAATAATAGGCAAAGGCCCGTCATTACGGTTGTTACGGTTAGGTCTTAAAGTTTGGCCTCCCATCGAACCTGGCCCAATGATGTGTAGGCCATTAGCATGGTTCCCGAGAAAGCAACTCTCACAGTACGGCGAAACGTAGGTCGACAACCTTCGGTGGCCCGTGGTAACCACGGACATAATATATGGCACGCAGAACGGCCAAAGGCGGGCACGGTTTTGATATTTGAGTGCTGGGAAAAAGGGCGTCCGACTCAGATTGACTTTTCCCCGGCATTCAAAACCAAAACCTGTTGAGAAAATTTGCACGTTTGGCGTGCCATATATTATGTCCGCGGGTACCACTGGCCACCGAGAGATGCCGAATGTTGTCGACCTACTTTTAGCCGTAGGCTACTATGCGAGTTGCTCGTCGGGGAGCAGGCTAATGCTTCGTCTGTAAACATCATTGGGCCAGGTTCGTCGCCTTTTGCCTATTTTTTATGCATAGTTTGTTATTTACATATGTATCTAGTTCTCGACATCATTAATACCAGAGGACTGCTTTTTAAAAAAAATCCGCGGATTCTGCGGATTATAGCCACGGTGTAGTGGCCTTTTGTTTTAATCCGCGGATTATGTGTCACGACATTAATAAAAGACGAATTCCGCGGCTTTTATTAACGCCGGTCATGACATTAATTAAAGACGGATTCTGCAGATTAATAAAAGACGGATTCCGCGGAATTTTGCATTGGCACAGACATCGGCCCACTTGTTCGATTTCCATTTTCTTGTTTTTTTGTCTCTTCCCCATCTATCTATTATATAGGCATCTGCACCACTGACATGAAAAACCAGTTGAAACCGTGGCAAAATATAATTTAAATAGGGCCTAAATTTCTTCCTTTTGTTGCCATGGGTCTTTTATATTCAATAAACAAATGTAGGCCTATATGTATCATTCCAGGTTTGCAACTTTCTGAAAACAAGAAAGGTATCTCAGACTGTCGTGGATTTCTTTAGAAAACAAAAGGTATGTGTTATATTCATATTATTGTTATTATGTGTCCCTTGTAGTACCAGCCATGGTATATCAGACCATGGTATATCTTAACTCATTAACTGTATATCATTGTACAACATTGTAATGACCACAGGTGTCCTTCATATTAGTTCAGTTCTTAATAAAGATTCTTATTGAAAAACTGTGTGCTTCTTTTTGTCTGAATACATGACAGTAGGAAAGACAAAGCCAAGGCCCATTGTACATAATCAGCCACAAAATAACATCAGTTGTAATGAATGACAGAGAAATGTAGTGCCTAATTAAAGGGCATAGGAAATGATTTTGAATATTTAATTTGTGATGTTTCTTTAGAACTCATATTATTCAAGTTTCAAGTTGAATTTCTTTACAACTAAATGTCAAGGCTGATTGTAAAGTTCGGAGTTCAAGTAAAAATACTGCCCTTTTTTGCGCCCACATGGAAATGTTGACATATGTTACCGTTGTCCCTGTCCGTCGGTCCGTCCACATTTCTTGTGAATACATAGAGCCTACAGTTTTGATCTGATTCTAATGAAATTTAGTGTGATGATTTCTATCAATCAACCTACTATCATCTATGGTCAATATCTATTAACTACAGTCACAATAAATCAACCTATTATCATCTATAGTCAATATCCTTTAATACGGTTTTCGAATTATTTCCCTTGACTTAGTAACGATCCTTAACCTACAGTCACAATAAATCAACCTACTAATATCTATGGTCAATATCTATTACCTACAGTCACAATAAATCAACCTATTATCATCTATAGTCAATATCCTAGTCACAATAAATCAACCTATTATCATCTATAGTCAATTACCTACAGTCACAATAAATCAACCTACTATCATCTATAGTCAGTTACCTACAGTCACAATAAATAAACCTACTATCATCCATAGTCAATATCAATTACCTACAGTCGCAATAAATCAACCTAATATCATCTATAGTCAATATCTATTACCTACAGTCACAATAAATCAACCTACTATCATCTATAGTCAATATCTATTACCTACAGTCACAATAAATCAACCTATTATCATCTATAGTCAATTACCTACAGTCACAATAAATCAACCTACTATCATCTATAGTCAATATCTATTACCTACAGTCACAATTAATCAACCTACTATCATCTATAGTCAATTACCTACAGTCACAATAAATCAACCTATCATCATCTATAGTCAATATCTATTACCTACAGTCACAATAAATCAACCGATTATCATCTATAGTCAATTACCTACAGTCACAATAAATCAACCTATAACATCTATAGTCAATTATCTACAGTCACAATAAATCAACTTATTATCATCTATAGTCAATTACCTACAGTCGCAATAAATCAACCTATTATCATCTATAGTCAATTACATACAGTCACAATAAATCAACCTACTATCATCCATAGTCAATATCAATTACCTACAGTCACAATAAATCAACCTACTATCATCTATAGTCAATTACCTACAGTCACAATAAATCAACCTATCATCATCTATAGTCAATTCCCTACAGTCACAATAAATCAACCTACTATAATCTATAGTGAATTACCTACAGTCACAATAAATCAACCTATTATCATCTATAGTCAATTACCTACAGTCACAATAGATTAACCCTTTATACACCAAAAATGTGTAAAAACTGGTTTAAGCCGATAGAGGCCACAGTTTTGGTCGAATTTTAATAAAATTTTGTGTGTGAGATTACATCTATAAGATGTTAGACAAGTTTGAATTTCGAAACAATTCGACAAATGTTTTCTGAATTATAAACAAATATCCACAAAAAAAAACAGTGTTTAAAGTGTGCGTATCCTTTGTTATTTTTATTTTTTCAATGTTTAATTTTATTTATTTATTTTTATTTATTTATTTTTTTTTGCAGATTGATGGTAGAGTTGTTAAACTGCTGTCTGATAACCAATTAAATGAATACGGATTAACTACAATAGGTGATAGAATCACTCTTCGTGAAAAATGTACAATTTCTTCAAATGTGGTAAATCCAAACAGAGCAACAAGTCGAAGAAGACAGGAATTACTTGCCTTAATGAGAAATAAAGATTGAGATAATAATATAGCAAGTGGGGTAGGCAGACCTAAAAAATCAGCCACATTTGGCTTGAGGCTAGTAACTGAAACAGAAGTCAGGTACCAATAATAGAAAATCAACTATTGTCAAATCGCCACTTTCCACTTCTGCAATTTTATTTCGATCGGTTTGAAAACATACAATTATATAGTCATTTTTAATGTGAACTAAATTCTTTTTACAAAATTTCGATATCACTTCCGGTTTTGACGTCATTCGCTTCTAAAATTGAAATTTTAACTTCCGGAATTTAACAGATATTTAAAAATTCTTTCGGTAAAATGACATTAGTAATTAAAGAAAAATTATTCTTTAATAAATTTGTCCCAGAATCATCGGATCAGCCGCCATCTTGATATGCCTAATTTCTCTATAAAAGTACTTTTTGGGATCAGGTTTTTTTCCGATTTGAATTATTTTGATGTCTATGTTATTGTTAAATACCTCACAATCGTGCCAATTTCGATTTTTAATTATTTCCGTTTGATTTTTTTTCCAAAACTGTCAAGGCTCATATCTGGTGACCTTGACCTTTTGTGACCTTGTGACCTTGTGACCTGCACAAAAGTTGTTGCATTTTGTGAGATTTCACCAAATATGTCAACATTGTTGACGTGCAATATCTAATTTTCATTCTACAGCCATTTGAAAATCGCAAATTTTAACTTTGAAGAGGTATGTCACGTGACATAATTAACATATACATTCTTGTATATATATTCTTAATTTGTGTCATCTCACCTTTCTAAACATATATCACTCTTAATATTTTGATCAAAATTGCGGCTTTTGAATTTGAAAATTTAAGATTGCCTTCTATAGTAACTGTGCGTTAATCTAAGGTGTCTTTATCCACCAAACCAACAAACCTCATAAAGTGTAGAACTTTGGATATCTCATGATGTACTGATTGTTACTGCTTGAAACTATGAATATAATTCAATTGTGTGATAAAGGAAATAACAATACGTTTTAAATTTTGTCTAATTTTTTTCGATTTAATTTTTCGTGGTTTTTTTTTTTTTTACTTTTTTCTAACTTCTAAATCAACCTATTATCATCTATAGTCAATTACCTACAGTCACAATAAATCAACCTACTATCATCTATAGTCAATATCTATTACCTACAGTCACAATTAATCAACCTACTATCATCTATAGTCAATTACCTACAGTCACAATAAATCAACCTATCATCATCTATAGTCAATATCTATTACCTACAGTCACAAGAAATCAACCGATTATCATCTATAGTCAATTACCTACAGTCACAATAAATCAACCTATCATCATCTATAGTCAATTCCCTACAGTCACAATAAATCAACCTACTATAATATATAGTGAATTACCTACAGTCACAATAAATCAACCTATTATCATCTATAGTCAATTACCTACAGTCACAATAGATTAACCCTTTATACACCAAAAATGTGTAAAAACTGGTTTAAGCCGATAGAGGCCACAGTTTTGGTCGAATTTTAATAAAATTTTGTGTGTGAGATTACATCTATAAGATGTTAGACAAGTTTGAATTTCGAAACAATTCGACAAATGTTTTCTGAATTATAAACAAATATCCACAAAAAAAAACAGTGTTAAAAGTGTGCGTATCCTTTGTTATTTTTATTTTTTCAATGTTTAATTTTATTTATTTATTTTTATTTTTTTTATTTTTTTTTTTTGCAGATTGATGGTAGAGTTGTTAAACTGCTGTCTGATAACCAATTAAATGAATACGGATTAACTACAATAGGTGATAGAATCACTCTTCGTGAAAAATGTACAATTTCTTCAAATGTGGTAAATCCAAACAGAGCAACAAGTCGAAGAAGACAGGAATTACTTGCCTTAATGAGAAATAAAGATTGAGATAATAATATAGCAAGTGGGGTAGGCAGACCTAAAAAATCAGTTCGAGCAGCCACATTTGGCTTGAGGCTAGTAACTGAAACAGAAGTCAGGTACCAATGATAGAAAATCAGCTATTGTCAAATCGCCACTTGGCGAAAAGAATACCATAGCATTAAAGCTACCTACTGATTCAGACTAAAATGGAATTTTGAATATCGCAAAAGATTCTTTTTTCCCTCACGGTGAAAATCCAGTTATTGGTTCTGTCTATAATTTTAATACTGAAATTGTTAATGCAAGAAATATCAACATCGAAACTGATATAACCGCCTTCAACTTTGGCCAATATGTAGCTGTAAAGAAAATACCCGGTACACAAAAACTTTTTCTTTTGTGTTCTGACGTGGTGGGTGAAATCGACGATGAAGTTCTAGACAGATCGGCATTCCCTTTGGACCCGCCGATGAAAATACATCAACTGATAATGCAACAGAGAATGATATATTAGAATATACCACTATACAACAGTTTGACGAGAACCCCTTTCTACTTAATACGGAAGGGGAAATCTTTCATTTTGAAGCTTCATATCCCAGTGGAGAAGTCCTATTGCGTGAAAGTAACGATAAAATAGGTATCACAGACGACATTGATACTATTATAGATACATGTATCTATAATATTCAGCAGCAAAATATGTTTGACCTAGTCGAAATACTAAGATATGTTCAACCACAGTTAGTAACCGGTAGAGCACTGGATGTGATCGACGCCTCGGATACACCCGACGGAGTAACAAACTTTATTATCGTTGACAGGGCAAATTTGGTGCAAACAAGTTTTCCTAAAATTAAAGGTATAGAAAATTTGCAAAATACTCTGGAAGTACAGTTTTACGGTGAGGTATAACAAACATTTTTAATTTGGTCCTAAATAAATTCTAGTAGACATCGTTACTTCGTCGATCACTCATACAATTTCAAGGAATGTAATCGTCTACATCTACTTAACCTTACCTAAATTGATACTAGTATATCACAATTTCTACACCAAAACATCATTGTACGCTTGTTGTTTACATGTAACGGGTAACAACTTAATCAGCAGGTGTCTAGAAGAGTACATATACGCTGTCTGTAGCCATACCCACTATATAATAATAAACATTACAATATCAATTTAGAAATCAACCAAATATGAAGGCCTATCTGCAATAACGACTTAAACGAAAGATCTCTTTCATATTCATATTTTTCAGATGGCCGAAGATTTGGGTGGATCACGAAAAGAGTTTTTTCTTTACTACTACAATGTATAAAAGATCAATATTTTGATCCAATTAGAGAATGGAGCAGTGATTATGAAGTTATAGGCAAGATAGTTGGTAAAATTTTTTATTATAAATCATGTTTGATTTCATTTTTGCACTGCTTTGTTTTGCAAATGACTATTTTTTTTCTGCTCAGAACGCACAGCCACAACTGTACATTTCAAACATTTGCTGGTATGATCATCTGTCACTGATAGCGTGTCGTTAGTGATAAATGTAAAATAATGCATTCTCGTCCAACCGGAAGTGGCTTAAAACGACAATTATAAGAAAACATCTTTCCAATTGCCAATCGCATTATGTATTCATTTCCATTGCAGTTTGAACTAAAGGTTTTAAATTAGCAATTTAAAAAATTTCAGATTTTGACTTTTGTCATGTTAATTCTTCCGTTTTTTTTCTTTCCACTTCTGCAATTTTATTTCGATCGGTTTGAAAACATACAATTGTATAGTCATTTTTAATGTGAACTAAATTCTTTTTACAAAATTTCGATATCACTTCCGGTTTTGACGTCATTCGCTTCTAAAATTGAAATTTTAACTTCCGGAATTTAACAGATATTTAAAAATTCTTTCGGTAAAATGACATTAGTAATTAAAGAAAAATTATTCTTTAATAAATTTGTCCCAGAATCATCGGATCAGCCGCCATCTTGATATGCCTAATTTCTCTATAAAAGTACTTTTTGGGATCAGGTTTTTTTCCGATTTGAATTATTTTGATGTCTATGTTATTGTTAAATACCTCACAATCGTGCCAATTTCGATTTTTAATTATTTCCGTTTGATTTTTTTTCCAAAACTGTCAAGGCTCATATCTGGTGACCTTGACCTTTTGTGACCTTGTGACCTTGTGACCTGCACAAAAGTTGTTGCATTTTGTGAGATTTCACCAAATATGTCAACATTGTTGACGTGCAATATCTAATTTTCATTCTACAGCCATTTGAAAATCGCAAATTTTAACTTTGAAGAGGTATGTCACGTGACATAATTAACATATACATTCTTGTATATATATTCTTAATTTGTGTCATCTCACCTTTCTAAACATATATCACTCTTAATATTTTGATCAAAATTGCGGCTTTTGAATTTGAAAATTTAAGATTGCCTTCTATAGTAACTGTGCGTTAATCTAAGGTGTCTTTATCCACCAAACCAACAAACCTCATAAAGTGTAGAACTTTGGATATCTCATGATGTACTGATTGTTACTGCTTGAAACTATGAATATAATTCAATTGTGTGATAAAGGAAATAACAATACGTTTTAAATTTTGTCTAATTTTTTTCGATTTAATTTTTCGTGGTTTAATTTTTTTTACTTTTTTCTAACTTCTAAAATTTCACTTCGAAAACTGAAAACTTGCAGGTTTTGATTGCAACCAAAAATATATTTTCAAAATTTCGATACCACTTCCGGTTTTGAAGATGTTCGCCGCTAAACCTAACAATTTTAACCTCCGTTATTTTGAAGATATTTGAAAATTTCTTTTCGCATTTAGTTTTACTTTTTCCCATAAAGATTTGAGAACGAAAAAAATTAACTCAGATGAAATAGGTTAGCCGCCATCTTGACATGACCTACTTTTAATAAACGAAAAGTGGGGCCTAAGGGTTTAATCGGACAATTCATCTGTGATGTGATTGTTTTCTGTGTTTATCCTATTACAGCTTTGAGTGTATTACAAAATGGTACATTACCTTGAGTATTGGAGCCCGAGGATATTAAACAGTTATTTAATGAGAATCCAACAGAGAAACAATATATACAACAGTTAAGAATTGGTTTAAATGCTCTTGGAATATACATGGTACATATAGCCAATCTTATTTAAACAATCTGACGATTTTTGTTCTCAATTGTGACCTAACGACTTTTTATACCAAGGTCATGTCCACCTATCACAGCTTGTCGTGATCGAACAGGAATTGTGGGATTCAGTTTTATGCATGTTCTTCAATTGTATGAGGGTCGTCTTTAGTTGTATGAAAATACTAACAAGAAATCCTCATATTTACAGCTTTCCTGTTTTCTATTCACAATGTACTTTGTTATTGGATACAGTTATTTCGTACGATGATGCTGTGTACCTTATGCCTTATTATATAAACATCTTTTTTTAATTTTGAAATATTTTTCAGCTTACATGCCGAATTCCTGCTCTTCGACATCTTTTTACACCTGGAGCATCCCAAACCATAAGCCTTAAATTGATAACTCAGGTGCTAAAGCCAAACTTTAGCCCTGAGGGTTCTAACTAGAGACGAGAAGAGTCAAATATGTACTCAGTGTTTATTCAATATCTCCGCGAGGCAGCAAGTAAGTAACTTTAAAACATTATCAATACATGGATTAGCTAAACACTACCTCTTGTATTGAACCTAAACTGTCAATTCTTGGTCACCAAGTGTATATTATATTGATCAATTAAACATACCATTAATACCAAGTGTCATAACTAAACAATATAATATATATACAGTAGAATCTCGTTATCTCGAAGTCCGCGGGACCAGGTAAATACTTCGACATAAGCAGTACTTCGAGATCCACGATCGTCAATTTTGGCCGCCATTTTGAATTGGAGTTACTTCCCTTCACTGTGTATGATAATTAACCAGACTGACAATAAATATATATACTTTATTTATACACGAAATAACAACCAATAACAATTAACAATATTCGATCTTTACATTTTTTTGAAAAAACTTGTTATGCTTTTCTGCACAGTGAAACGGGCCTTCAAGTCTTCTTCTCCGATGCGTTCTCTGAGTGTATCGATAACGGGATAAAGGTCATCTGTAGATTCTGTTGTGGCAATCCACCTATCCAATATTTCTAAACAGTTCATAACATCAATCATAGGTGGACGCGTAATTGGCTCGGCCTGTAAGATATCGTCGTCGTCGTCTTCTTCTGGAATGGTTGCCGTAATGGTCCTGTTTTCTATGATCTCACTCACAATGTCTTCATCTGTAAGTTCAGCGGTAGTAGCGAGACGTTCAGACGATCCAACTATCCCCCCAATAACGGGTCCTTCATTAGATTGCTCGAATAACGACATGATGAGACATGAACATGACCAGTAAATGATATTCCCCCGTATATACATGTACGTGTGTGATTGATAAAGTGATTAGTGTTATTTTCTCAAATTAGTTTGTTATACACCGATTTCGTTAAGACAAAGGAATATTATTAGCAGTGTGAATTTGTACGCAACCATTGAGTAAACATAAATAGTGCCGCGAACAATGGCTGCGGTTAATTGGTGTCAGTTATGTTGATTAGTAGCGAGTGCATATCAAAGGATTATACGTGTAGATTAACGACTTCGAGATTAACAACGCGATTTGCTTAATAATTGCTTGATGGGACTGTGAGATTTGTTCGAAATAAGCGAGTTATTCGAGATATGCAATTCGAGATAAACTGTTTTTTTAAAAGGAGTTAAAGAAGGATATGGCAGGGACCAAGCTCCGACTTCGACATATCGGGACCTTCGACATTATATAACACTTTTTATCTATTAAATTGAATAATTATTTGAAACTGCTTCTAAGAGTGTTTTAAAATAACTTAATTCAATGAATTATTACTTTATTTTATGGATATACCATAAATGAAACTGTTCCATGTCGATCTTAAATGAAAATGTTCAGTTCCTTTATTTTTGTTTCACATAATTTTGATATATTTCCTTTTGCGGAGCCAAAATCCAACCAAAACTGCAGTCTCTATATCCCTTTCAAAAGCCAATTGTGGACCGACGGACCGATGGACGGACAGGGGCGACGCAAATTACGAATGAAAATTGCCGAATTCATTACTTACTTTTCCAGAAGACATAGAGGTACTCTTTCCTCAGTCTTTCATAAACATGTGGGACGAACAAAGTTTTTAATTATTTATTCCTTGAATTATCACCTAGGTGAAAATAATTTCCACCAAGGTGAAAATTTAAGTTTTTTAATTATTTATTCCTTGAATTATCACCTAGGTGAAAATAATTTCCACCAAGGTGAAAATTGAAGTACTTAATTATTTATTACTTGAATTATCACCTAGGTGAAAAAATTTTCACCATGGTGGAAATTGAAGTTTTTAATTATTTATTCGTTGAATTATCACCTTGGTGGAAATTATTTTCACCATGTTGAAAATTGAAGTTTTTAATTAAAAATTAATTTTCACCTGGGTGAAAACTAAAAGTTTTTAATTCAAAATTAAAAGTTAAAATGTCGTATGTGAGCCACCGTAGATGTCAGATAACATAGGGCATTCCATTATAAAATGGTATTCATCTTCAACTTTTCTTAAGTTACAAATTCTACAAATTCTTTCACTATATTCTATCCCATTCCTTCTTCCTAACTCAACCTAGAGTATGGGATGAACATCTCAATAAAGATAAATAGAGTCTCAGGTATTGGGGAACAGAGTGTAAGTAAACAGCTATTTTTGGACTAGTGTCTCGTATAAGTGTATAGAAGCTATATTTTCTTGAAGCTTGAAGCTTTGAACTGACCTGTTGTAGATCTATATCTTTTAGTCTTTGCTTTAGAGCTATTTTGAAAGCTTTAATATTCCCTACACTCTGTGCTTCCCATACAAAGCCAAATCCTATCTCATATAATAGTTTGCGGACACTGGTGCACCAGTTTATGCGGCCAGCACTATCTAGAATGTATAACATATTATAGCATAGTTTTGGAAGTCTCTCTTCCAACATTTCTTGGATTTTTAGGAAGTAGATTATTGGCTTGGCCATGTATATGACATGTAATTCATGTCTACCACACTCCTGCCTAGCTAAAATATTTGAGGTTTTATTGCCCAAGCAAAGGAGCCTCTTACAGAATTTATTCTGGTCTGTCTCTATGCTTTCTCTCGGACAAACACCCCATATTTCTGCACCATATTGGGATAATCATTGTATCAAACAATTTGAATGCAATCTTAATATCTCTGTTACCGAATTTGATATACAATGTTTTATCAAGTTTAGGCCTTTTGAACTTTGAAACGAGAGTGTTTTACAACACACTGTCCAATTTAACCTGCATGAAAATTCTGTGCCAAGATACGTATAGTAAGACACGGTTTCTACAATATCGCCTTTGTAATGCCATTTTTCGCTATTTGACAAGTGGCCACCATATTTAAAAGCCACGATTTTTGAGTTATCTAAATTTACAGACATATCATAGTTATCACACTAAGATTCTAATACCTTAATTCGTCTTTGTAGCTCTATAATGGTATCGGCTACTAAGCAAAGATCATCTGCAATTTCTACAATTTCTACACCAACACATCATTGTACGCTTGTTGTTTACATATAACGGGTAACGACTTAATCAGCAGGTGTCTAGAAGAGTACACATACGCTGTCTGTAGCCATACCCACTATATAATAATAAACATTACAGATATCAATTTAGAAATCAACAACATATTGTAGCAGGGTGACCCCGGGTCTAAGGCTTTTCTGACTGACGATCTCTGGTGTGGGGAATATAGACAATAATTCATCTTTGATATCGCTTTATATTATATCCTCAGATCCATCCTCGACATCAATATAATTCGGGTATTGTATAATAACGAATATACATGTACATCTTCATAATATATAAATATAACAATAAAGGTGTTGGTTCCCCCACAGAAAGCTACGTAGTCTACGACTCAATTATAATTATGTGAATGGTGGGAGATAGTCTTTTAGTCTTACAATTAAATTAGTATTTAGTTCATGGTAATTAATGTTTATTTGTCAGGCGTCCGTTAGTCTACATTATATTCGACAGGCTAATATTGGCCACTATATTCATTTTGATCAAGTTAATTTGTCAGGATTTGGCTTGTCAGGCTTATATTGTCAGGAAATTGTTGTCAGGAATTTACTAAATCATGTCAAGCTGATTTGTCAGGATCTGGCTTGTCAGGCTTTTTTTGTCAGGAAATAGTTGTCAGGAAATAATTTGTCAGGGTCTAACTTGTCAGGATTTTGTGTTAGGCTGTGACAATGTGACATGGTTCGGGTTGTCAGGAATTTATATCAAAGCCTGATATTGGCGTATGATTATAGTTTGGATCATTCCTTACACGTTCCGGATTATTCCGTGTCCGGGGAGAGGTAAGTGTAAGGTCTTACTCAGTTGCCTGTTAAGAGCTATCTGCTGAGCCTAAGCGCTTTCGGCCTTTCAGAAGCTCGCAATTTTCCTGACAGGTACTACCTTTTCCTGACAAGTGGAATTCTCCTGACAAGTAAAACTTAAACTTGCAAATACAATAAAAACGTATTAAATTATTTCACAACGGACTTCCCTAGACTATTAAAATGTACAATGATATCGTTTTATGATAATTACCCAGCGTGAAAGCACAGAATTAATTATTAATTGATATTTATAAACTAAGCAATTTAGGCTTAGAGGTTACTCCTAGGTCAGTGTCAAACCCGAGTGCACAAAGACCTTACGCTTACAAAACATAGTGCACTTTGATTACTAAGAAGAAATGTTGCTTAAGACTTAAACATTATTTACAATATACCCTGTGGAGGAACCATACTAATTATAACAATTAAACATCCTATGAAAAATACTAAACAATAATTCCCCCTTTTAACAATGTCAACACGAATTCATACGCACACGACAACAAACATGGCTGCCGCCATAATGACAGTTCTGAATTCGTTACGTTATAATAAAAATGCACAACAACAGGGCTTCTAAGCTAACGGATCTATTGTAAGCCGAGGTCTACTTATTCGTTTAAGGATGCGGTACAAAAATTAATCTCGCATAAGGTAGGAATGAACGTTTTTAACAATGCAACACAAACATGCATTCGACCTGTCAGTAGGCCTATCAGTAGGCCTAACGATCGTTAGTAAACAATAACATATAAACAAATAGCTTTCGCTCAAATTACATTAGTGTACTTATGCACAGCTAGTCGATTCTGAAACCATTTTTTTTCAAGAATAATAAATACGAACTTTGCATGACTCCGTATATTTGTAACATCTCCCCCCAAACCCCCTTCCCCTCGTATGGCAATATGAATAAGAACCCCCTACCCCTCAATACATGACAAGCTCCCCACCTTAAAAATACAAATTCTCCTGAATTTACTCAATGCTCGTCTCTAAATCTAGATATTCTTCTTCTCATTTCAGGTCAGCATCAACTTCTCTGGTACTTGTTGTTGGTAAGAGCTGCTGGTGTTGATGGTTCTCCTGCATTTCCAATATTTTACTTTTGTAGATTGTCCAGATGGAGTATAATACTAAGATCTTTTGAATAAATGTTATATCTTTCAGTACATAGTACATCTCCTTATACTCTTTATTTATCTCCCATCTTCCCTTCATATCTTCATGTAGCAGATCTTTCACCCAGGCATAGAGATAGTTGAACGTTCGTGACGATGATAGTGGTGACTGAATAGTGATCTTCTTGAAGACCAGGTAATGGTGATGGTGTTGACTGAATAGTGCTCTTCTTGAAGACCAGGAAATGGTGATGATGTTGACTAAATAGTTCTCTTCTTGAAGACCAGGAAATGGTGATGATGTTGACTGAATAGTGATTTTCTTGAAGACCAGGTAATGGTGATGTTGTTGACTGAATAGTTCTCTTCTTGAAGACCAGGAAATGGTGATGATGTTGACTGAATAGTTCTCTTCTTGAAGACCAGCTAATGGTGATGATGTTGACTGAATAGTTCTCTTCTTGAAGACCAGGAAATGGTGATGATGTTGACTGAATAGTTCTCTTCTTGAAGACCAGGAATTGATGAAGGTAATGTCTTTATAATGCTCTGTTGTTGAAGACCAGGAATTGATGAAGGTGATGACTGTATAATGCTCTTTTGGTGAAGACCAGGAATTGATGAAGATGATGACTGTATAATGCTCTGTTGGTAAAGACCAGGAATTGATGAAGATGATGACTGATTAATGCTCTGTTGGTGAAGGCCAGGAATTGACGATGGTAATGACTTTATAATGCTCTGTTGGTGAAGACCAGGAATTGATGATGGTGATGACTTTATAATGCTCTGTTGGTCAAGACCAGGAATTGATGAAGATGATGACTTTATTATTCTGTTGATGAAGATCAGGAATTGACGATGGTGATGACTGAAAGTTCTGTAGGAAATGATGAAGGTGATGATGATGAAAGAAAGACTATGGTTCTAATGTTGTGTCCTCTTTCAGAGTCTGATTCGGATGTTCATTTTGTCTAGTTTTGCAGTCAGCCAGTCAGTACTTGTGTTGCGATGTTCTGATGCAGCCACTATCATTTTTAATATACTTCTGTCGCTGTCCTTAATGGTTTTGGTAATCAGGGACCTCATCATATTAAAATTACATCTCCTCATCTGGTTACTGCACTTGTTGTGTTCATCCAGGGGAGGTATCGCCGATCCTGACAAACACAACATGTTGCTGTTTTTCTTCCACATCAAGTGCTTCTAAGATGATTGTAGCTGATTCGGTTATACTGGCCTGAGAAAAGTTATCCTTAAAAGAATCGACGGCTGGTATCATATCGTCATCTATTTTCACAAAATGCAGACCTTCAACGTAGGGCCTTGGCTGTGTAGACCAGGGACAGCACTTGGCCTAGCTTTTTCCTCTAGTTCTCCTTCTACCTCATTTATCTCAGGGCTCTGGCTGTGTGAATCAGGGACAGCACTTGGCCTAGCTCCTTTCTCCATTTCTCTTCCTACCACAATCATCTCAGGGCTCTGGCTGTGTAGATCAGGGACAGCACTTGGCCTAGCTCCTTCCTCCATATCTCTTCCTGCCACATTCATCTCAGGGCTCTGGCTGTGTGAATCAGGGACAGTACTTTGCCTAGCTCCTTCCTCCATTTCTCTTCCTACCACATTCATCTCAGGGCTCTGGCTGTGTGAATCAGGGACAGTACTTGGCCTAGCTCCTTCCGAAACATCACTGGTGGCCGTAGAAGTAGACGACTTCCTCGAGGAGGTGAAGGCTACGGAATACCCTCGTTTCACTTGCAGTAGGAAACGAGGCGGAATTCCGAGGAGTTCAACCATCTTCTTCTCTAGTCCAGCTTCCACGAAAGCTAAAGGCACCATCATGGACGGGCAGCAAAATCCAACTGGTGTCGGTATTGACATCTTTCTAATCAGTGACGCTATCCCTCTAGGGTCGGATGTGAGGTCTGCGGATACAGATGCTACGTACCACAAAGTGTGTTCCTGGTTAGAAAAGATAGCCTCTAAACCATCCTTCTTGACTCCCACGCTGTGAACTGCGATATCTGGCACAGGTTACTCTGGTCTTTACGGGTCATAAGCGTGGACTTTCCTTGGTGGTTGTGGTTCGTAGTCTGGGACAAACCGACTTTCACAAACCACGGATGATGGGCGGGCTCTCTTCTAGCAGGGTAGGGTGGTCGTAGAATTCTCCCAACCATTCTCCCAGTTCTTACTTGTCCGGCTTGGTGCTTTAAGGGTTTTTACACACTTCCTTACCAACTCCCTGGCCTCCGTAGTAATGCTACTTCTTCTCTCTGATGGTTTTATTAATTTAACGTAATCTTCAGGGTACATAGCAAGCCAAACACCATTACCCTCTCCAAAGAAGTCCTTGGACAAGTCTTCATACTTCCTGGCGTGTTCCTTCTTGACATGATCCCTAAGCTCTGGTGTTGATCTTCGAAACTGCCTTTCTCTAGGACAAAAGGGACATATCACCCTCAAACAGCTATGGGCCTTTTTCCCCATATGGTTCTTCCTGTCTCCTGCGGTATTGAAGACTTTGTCGCACTTCCAGCATTCCACCACTGCACGTAGCATTGAATCAGCCATTTCTATAAGGAAAAAGAGACTTATGGAAGTCATTCTTCCAATGTCCTTACAACGTAAATCATGTTTTAGAAATACCCTAACGTTTACAGTCCGAAGTCATCGTCAATATCCCCAGCGGACCCAACACCAATATCTTGTTTGGTAATACTATTTTCTCGTGTTTGACCTGAATTTAACTTCAATCATCCCTCTAGCAAATAATCCGGAAATCTCATATCTGTAGGTAAGCTTCCTGCATACAGGAACTTACAAATTAAAACCTTTCACTGCCACCGGCAGCTACTAACTAAAGGTGACCGCACCGCTTTAGTGGACCACACTCTGTAAAACGGCAGATATGAAAGAAAGACTAATTGTTCTCCAAAATAACAGCTAACTGCGCTCCTACGCAGAACCATTGGTAAGCACTGGGTGGTCAGGCCAGTCTTGATCCAATAAATCCACCAGTATACTGGACTTTTGTTCCATAGATAATCCCTGCATTGCTATCCAACAATTCCGTGAAGTTTAGTATAAATCTAGTTCTCCCTAATTAATGTTCCCTCATTATTCACATCTGATATATTGCTGTATCCAGTTGGGTATTTCCCTTCCATTATATGGCACCATTTTGTCAATGTAGTATACTCTTGGTTGTTGAGCCTTACTTCCTATTACTCGATATGTTAGGTCATCAATTCTCTTCGTTATTACAAAGGGTCCTTTCCAAGGTGAAGTGAGTTTTTGGCAAACACCTTTTTTCCTGAAGGGTTCGTGTAGTAAGACAAGCTGTCCAACAGCTAAGTACCTACGCCTCGCTTTTATGTCATATGCCTTTTTTGGTACTCCGTCCTTTTAGGTTTTTCCTTGCTAATTCGTGGCTTTGCTTCAATTTTAATCCCAGGTCATGTACATAATCTTCGTAATCTTGGAAACGTTGCTCTTTCTGCGGCATGCCAATCACGGCCTGGATAGGTAACACTATCTCTCTTCCCAGAGTCATCCTATTCGGAGTTTGGTTGGTGGATGCCTGTACTGTAGATCTGTATGCCATCATAACTTGTGGTAAAAACTCGTCCCATCGCTTTTGATTCGTCTCACAATACATGGTCAACATGGCAGCCAGGGTCCTATGAAACATCTCTACATTACCATTGGATTGTGGTCTCAAGGCAGTTGTCCTGGTTTTGTCAATCTGGAGGAAATCACACATCTGCTGAAAAACCTTTGATCCGAAATCCGCTACCTCTGTCCGAATGTCTACTGCAGTGGTATTTCGAATCTGCATACGAAGTTGTTTATAAATGCTTTAGTAACTGTAACAGCTTCTTGATTTGGTAACGGTACAGCTTCTATCCATTTGGTAAAACAATCGCAAATTGTGAGGACAAACTTATTGCCTAAAGTCGACTTTGGTAGTGGTCCGAAAATATCAATTTCTATCCGCTCGAATGGTTCTCCAACTAGGTAATTATGCATGGGTGATTTCTTTTCCATTGGTGGTTTCCTAGCTGCACACTGCTTACAGCCCTTGCAATATATTTGTGCTGCGTCTTTAATTCCAGGCCAGTAAAATCCATTTTTAACTCTTTCTGTAGTCTTGTTTACCCCAAGAGTTCCCGATGATGGTAGGTCGTGGCAATATTTAAGAACAGCGTTTCTCTTTGTTTCAGGTACAATAAGTTGTAATCGGTTTGATTCGCCTTCTCCCTCCCAGTTCCTATAAAGTAGACCGCCGACTAATTGCAATCTGTCCCATTGTGACCAAAGAGCTTTTAACAGCGAACTGCCATGTGATACTTCTTCCCATGCTGGTCTAACGTCTATGTCCTTTGCTGTGAGAAGTGGTTGTATGTCAGTATCTCGAAGCTGTTCCTGCTGGATATCATTTGGCTCCCAACCCAAATGAGTACATTTCCTGTCTTTAAATTCGGAAATCTGGCCTGTCTGATGTCTAGTAACTGCATTAATAGTGTGCGTAGGACAATCTTCCGTCGAAGTAGTACATTCACCTATATTGTCAAACTGTATATCTTCTTGGCGCTTACACGACTCGACTTACACGGATTGCGACTTAGGGCGTCTGCATTACGGTGTAAATGTCCTGGTCTATGAGATATTTCTAAGTTGTAGGTACCAATAACTTCCAACCACCTAGCCACTTGTCCAGTTGACATCTTCAGGTTCTTCATCCAGCTTACAGCAGCATTATCAATTCGGATTTGGACCTCTTGAATTGAAGTTTTTCAAGGCAACAACTACGGCCAGTAGCTCATTTCTCGTTACACAGTAGGATTGTTCATGTCTGTTCAATGTCTTGCTCATGTAGGCTATAACCCGTTCTTTTCCATCTATCTCCTGAGATAGCACTGCTCCTAAGGCATTGTGACTAGTATCTGTATCCAAAATGAATTTCAGTCCCGGCTGCGGATAAGCTAGAATAGGCGATGATATCAGGGCTTGTTTCAATCTGTTGCAAGCTTTTTCACATTCAGCATTCCATGTGAACTTGGTCCCTTTGTCGCAAATGCTATGTAGTGGTTTAGCTATTTCAGCGAATCCTTGGACAAATCTTCTGTAGTATGAGGCTAATCCCAGGAAACTCTTTACTTGTTTAGCAGATGTTGGTGTGCTCCAATTCTTTACAGCAGTTATTTTTTCAGGATGCGTTTCAATTCCATCTTCCGAAACAACATGTCCAAGAAATTTAACGCTGTGGTGGAATAAGGTACATTTAGATGCTTTCAGCTTCAAGTTGGCATCTCCCAGTCGCTGGAATACATGTTCCAATCGTAGCATGGTTTCTAGAAACGAACTTCCGGGTACAATGATATCGCCTACAAACTTACTGTTTCCTTTGTTGGTTCGACGTATACTGCTTCACAGATGGCTAATCTGGAGTTTGGATACAGCGTTATTGAATCGTCCTGATAATTTATGACTTGTACAGGCTTCGGGTTAGCATCCATATTTATTATACCTGGAGTGATCGCAAGTCTGTTTCCCCAGTGTGGTGATGTCTCTAACAGACCAATTTTACTGCAATTCTTCGTGAATGGAGTATATATATTAATCATCTGGATGGAATGTGGTGGAATAGTAACTGTATCTACAGAGTGAACTGCACATACCATTTCAGCTTCACCTTCTATCCTACATTTTACGACTTGTCCGCCAATGGAAAATTCTAACTTTCTATAATCTATCTTACTTGCGTACTTCAAAATAAAATCTTGACCCAAGATAGCAGCTGGAAGCATATCGCATACTATAACCGGCATTTGATATGTTGCCCCTCCTAATTCAATGTGCATGTCAGCAATACCATACGTCAACAGACTGTTACCATTAACATCCTTGAGACAAAATTGAGCCGATTGCAATTCGGGTCTAGGTTCATCTGTAATTTTCGAAAAGTAACGTACTGAGATTATTGTGTGTGTAGATCCACTATCAACGAGGAGCGATATTTGTATGCCATTGATCCATCCAGAAGTATAAAATCCATTGTCGAACTGGCCACTCGTTTCTCCACATATTCCCATCCTTTCATAATTAGTTGTATTTTCATCTGTAGGCCCTTCAAACTCCGGCGTCGCATGGCCTATTGAGACGACGGTCTGGCGTTTCCCTGTTGATTGTTGTTGGAAGGTCTTTGTGGAATCTTCTGAAAGTGGCAATTAAAGTTCTGTGCCTCGGACTAACTCAATATAAGCTCAACAACACGAAGGTGTCCCCAACGTAGACTACAGTAAACGAACTTCCACCAAAGCCACGTTTTCGACACTTCCGAGCACGCCGTCCTACAGTCAACAACGTGGCATGAACTTGTAACCATCTTAATACCTATGTAAATCACTGTAATAAAGTTATTTAACATACACAACGTGAAGTCCTACATTCCAATCAGTCTTGTGTAATCCCTAGTACACAATTGGTGCCGTGACCAGTTAAACAACTTGGTGCTGAGATTAGAGAAACTACGCTGGATTTTTGGTAATTAACTTTTGCAGTGTTTCAAGGCAGAAATGGTAGAGGGTTACAGCTTCATCGTCAGTTTATACCACATGTAAGCGGCAGAAGTCAGGTCCTTTTCCTCGACAGACGTTCGAAAACTCATCATCGACAGTCAGCATCCACGAATTATATCTGAAGATTACATGAAATTGGTAAACATAACCATTTTTTGTTTTCCTCCGTCTTCACGTACGTCATAATTGATATAAGATGCCAAAAGATGGTGAAACGTCAGATGTTACAGAGAATCTGTACGAAACCCACAAACGATTCGTACGAAAACGAGCTACTTTGAGAAGTTTGTTTACTAAAGAAGATTGGCGAGTGACTGCCATAATCGGGAGTGAAGAGCCTGATTTAAAGACTTTATACGTTGTCAAAGACAAACTTGTAAGTGCCAAACACAGACTTCAAGAATATGATGACCAAATTCAACATCTCCTCATTCAAATGAAAGATGACCAGAGCTCCGAATATGACTTTGAAGAATGTGATATGATATCAGATAACCACTCATATCTGTTAGCCCGCATTGATGATTTCATACAGGCTCTGGAAAAAGCAAGTAAACTATCTTCATTGGCATCTACCAAGTCAGCGAAGCATTCTTCTGTCAAACTACCAAAGATAGTACTTCCTATATTTGATGGTGATCAACGCAAATGGTACAGCTTTTGGGATGTGTTCGAAAGTGAAATTCATGACTGTAAGGATATATCTGATGTCACAAAGTTCAACTATCTGAAAGGTCAGCTGAGTTCATCTGTCAAGAAACGCATTGAGGGTATCCAAGCCAGTAACGACAACTATGCTCTATTGGTTCAGACACTTCAAGACAATTATGGAAATCGTACTCTCATCAAAAATTCTCATTGTCTTGCTTTGGTCAACATTTTGAAACCTCAGTATGGTGCTCAATCTTTAAGAGCATTTTATGATGCAGTCATTGGTGATATCCGATCTTTGGAGACGTTGCAGCTGTTACCTGGCCATTATGGAGAATTCTATGTTCCAATTCTAATGGAAAAGCTTCCAGCTGATGTTCTAACAACAATTCTCGAGACTTATACCGATGACAATCCTCTTCTAATGGAGCTGATGGACATTATTCATTCTGAGGTCAAGAAATTGGAGCAGATAAACACCATAAGTCAGCAGAAAGTCAAGATCGTTTCAAGTAAGCCAGCAACAGCTGTAAAACCAGAAACTCTTCCTTCAGGCAGTGCCACAGCTATGCCCGCTACGTCATCCACTCAGTCATCAAGATCTTCCGAAACCAAACTTTTCAAGAGACCAGCTCGTCTTTGTCAATTTTGTGGTGGTCAACACAATACATTCCAGTGTACACTTTCTGTTGACGATCGTGTCAAAGCTGCCAAGTCACATAATCGGTGTATGAACTGTCTAAAAGATTCTCACTTAGTTGAAAACTGCCCTTCACATTGGAGATGTTCAATATGTAAAGAATCTCATCATACAGCAATTCATGGTTCGAATATATTACTGTCTACATCAGGGAAGTCACAAAGAACTACACCTTCACAGACTGGTACAACGAACGCAGCTTTAACAGGTACAGAAAGTTTAGCAGATGTATTATCAGATGTTAGTTCTCCACAATCACAGACCGATTCTCACAAGTTACCAGAACTACAGTCTTGTTCAGGCCCAGTATTACTGAAGACGGCTGTTGCTCCGGTACAGAATGGTCCAACTACGCTAGAAACTAACTTCTTCTTTGATGAAGGTTCAACATTAACCTATATCAAGTCACAACATGCCAGAAATCTCAAATTGGTTCCATATGGTAAAAGGCGCATTGTCATTGACTCTTTTGGTGGACGTTCCAGCCTGTACGAATTCCCTGTTGGTTCCATCGATGTCATAACAGATGATGGTGTTGTTCGTTTAGAAGTTTTATTCAAAGATCAGATTGTACAGCCCATTAGTTGCAATTCATTGTCAGATTGTCTACAGAAAGATCAACTCAAACAACTACGATTGGCGGACCAATTCGATCAACTGTATTTCGATGTCCATATATTGATTGGTTTGGACTCTGTCTGGAAATTCATCAAACCTGAAATCATTCTCGGGTTTCCATTGGTACAAGCATCCAATTTGGGTTATCTTGTTTATGGTCCAGTCACTAACCAGGTATTTGCAGCTAGTGGGACTGCAACGCAATGTTTTTCATGGTAGAATCTTCTGGACATGATGACGTTGAATGGATATCCATAGATCATACAGATTTTGAATTGCACGACAAGGTAGCCGAGTCCCTACAGATTGAATCTTTGGGAATTGAACCGTTCAACGAGCAGACGGGCTCTGAATTTTTAGAGAGATTCATAAACCAGATAGAATTTCGTAACGGAACGTATTACGCTCCACTACCATGGTTAGACAATCAACCAACACTACAGTCCAATCTGTCGATTGCTCTGAGCAGATTGGAACAGGTCAAGAACAGACTCCTAAAACTTAAACTTTGGGAACCATACTCCAAAATTATTCAAGATCAACTCGACAAGAACTATGTTGAACCAGTTCCAGATGAAGTTCCCTGGAAGGAAGCTGGTGCCCATTACTTAAGCCACTTGTTTGTTCTTCGAGAGTGAAACAACTCCTTTAAGAGTCGTCTATGCTGCCAATGCTGGAAGAACGTCTCTCAACGACTGTCTCCATACAGGACCTTGTCTACTCCAACGATTACTTGAGCTGTTACAAAGATTTCGTTGGAACAAATACGCTCTGGTTGCTGATATAGAGAAGGCATTTTTGAGAATTAAGCTGTTTGAACCAGACCGTGATTATGTTAGATTCCTTTGGTATACGGATGGAGATCCTACCAAACCGATTAAAGTCTACAGATATACCTCTGTCTTCTTCGGTGGTAAAAGTTCACCATTTATATTGAACTCCACAATTATCTACCACTTGTCCAAGTATGCAGAGGATCCAGACAACTTCAAATCTCAGGTTGCAGCAGATCTCAAAAGCAAACTATACTGCGACAACGTACTAAGTGGTCAGGTGATGAAGATACAGCCATCCAGTATTATCATTCAGCACGTCAGATTATGAGCGAAGCAGATATGAACCTACGTCAATGGTCAACTAATCTAGAATCGCTGCAGAATATAATCAAGCAAGATGGTACTGGATCTACGAAAGAGTATACTACTTTACTTGGTATGATATGGAATCATCTTGAAGATACTATCACATTCCCGAAGAAAATAATCATTCCATCTTCACAGAATAGGTTTACCAAACGTTCAGCTTTAAGTTCGGCCTCCTCAACATTTGATCCATTGGGATTCCTGTCTCCAGTTACTGTCAGAGCGAAGAATTTCATCTCAGATCTTTGGAAGCAGAATTATGAGTGGGATACACCTCTTCCTGCTCATCTCCATCATGAGTATCATGATATTGCGTCGAACATAGAAGCAGCATCAACAATACGAATTCAACGATTCGTCGACTTTGATAAAGATGAACCAATACAGCTACACACGTTCCGTGATGCAAGTCAAAATGTCGCAGCGGCAAGTGTTCTGTATCTCTGTCAAAAAGATAAGGTCTGGTTGATTGCCTCCAAGTTTAAAATAGCTTCTTCGAAACGTCAATACACAGTACCAAGACGGGAACTGGTTGCTATGGTGATTGGTTGCCGATTATCTCAAGCATTGAAGGATATTCTTGTCAAAGATTTCAAAATGGTTGAACAGTTTTTCTGGACGGACTCGAGCATATGTCTGTCATGGTTGTCATCTACTAAGAAACTGGATATTTTTGTAAGAAATCGTCTTGATGAGATTCAACGGTTGTCAGATGTCAGGAAATGGAATCACGTCAGATCAGAAGAGAATCCAGCTGACTTGCCATCAAGAGGTTGTACATCGGATCAATTCATCCAATCGAGAATATGGTTTTCTGGACCTGACTGGTTGCCTTATCCCGAGAAATGGCCTGAACCTGTTGTTGCTAATGTTGACGAACCAACTTCAAATGGTAACATAACATGTTGCTTCATCTGAGAGTGGCTTAAATGGTACACTTAGTCAGCTACTTGATGTCTCCAGATACAGTTCTTATGAAAAACTACTTCGCATAGTGGTATATGTTCAGCGGTTCATACAGAATTTGAAACAGTGTCATCTGGTTAACAGACAACATCACGATACAACATTTAGAGACATTCCAGTTCCTTCGACAGAAGAGGTTCAACGTGCTGATATCAGCATTCTTGAAGCTCATCAAAAGGAATGTTTTCCAGTTGAACTTGCATACTTACTCAAGAATCCGAATTCTGGAAAGACCAGGCCTCAACTTGTCCGTCAACTGTGCTTACGGCTCAACTGGTGTAACCTGATTGTCGCTCCCGGCAGACTAGAGCGTGCACAGCTCGACACAGATGCCAAATTACCGATTCTGATAGCCAGGAAGACGTATTTAACGGACCTATTAGTTAAATCAGTACATTCTAATCAACTACATGCAGGAGTGAGCTCAACTGTCACAGCCTTACGTAGACGCTTTTGGTTACCAGCAGCACGCAGTGAAGTATCCAGAGTTCTGCGGCGATGTGTTATTTGTCGTTATCATGTTGGCAAACCTTTCAGACTTCCTCCATCTCCAGCCTTACCAGATTTTCGTCTGAATCGCCTTAAACCATATTCAACGGTTGGTATCGACTTTACGGGTCATCTTATGGTAAAGAATGGTGCAAAGAAAGTCCAGAAATGTTACATTTGCCTATTTACATGTAGCACAACACGAAACGTAAACCTGGAAGTTGTAACTGACATGTCTACAGACCAGTTTTTGCAGGCATTTCGCAGACACACCGCTACATATGGCATTCCAAGCTTGATACTTTGTGACAACGCTGCAACGTTCGTTAAAGCTGATGAAGAAATAACCAGGCTTTTTAACTGTTTGGATGAACCAGCTGTACAGAATCTTTTTACCAACAACAAAGTTATTTACATGAAGCACATTCCTGCAAAATCGCCACATTGGGGTGGAACGTATGAACGATTGATTGGTGTTGTAAAAATGGTGATAAAGAAGGTGTTACGTAGAGCTCTTATAGATCTAAATGAAATGCAGACACTTGTTAAAGAGGTACAGTCCGTTGTGAATGACAGACCACTTACATACGTGTCAACGAGTGTTGAAGATCCTGAGCCAATTACTCCATCGAAACTGTTATAAGGTTATGATATTACCACATTACCCCATCCTGGTATTGAGTCTGAAGTAGACGAAGATTATCAAATTCATGATGGTTTAAACAAGGCGATGCGACATCGTGCAGCAGTTTTTTCATCATTTTGTCAATCGCTTTAAATCAGAGTACCTCTCGACGTTACGAGAGAGACACACCTACCAATTAAAGACTGAAGCCAGAACAAATCTCATTAAGATTGGAGATGTTGTATTGGTGCATGATAAAGATCGACCCGAAGTTTATGGAAACTTGCTCTTGTTAAGGATTTAATCCATGGAACGGATGGTTTTGTTCGTGCTGCATCAATTCAGACCAAACATGGTGCTACCAATCGCTCGATCCATCTACTCTATCCATTAGAAGTATCCCTTTCAGAACCAAATGAATTCTTTACAGATACAAGTTCTTCGATTCCACAAGTAGAGACTGGTCCTTTAAGACGAAGCAAGAGACTTGGGATTCGCCCCCGCCCCAAATTTGTGGAATCTTCTGAAAGTGGCAATTAAAGTTCTGTGCCTCGGACTAACTCAATATAAGCTCAACAACACGAAGATGTCCCCAACGTAGACTACAGTAAACGAACTTCCACCAAAGCCACGTTTTCGACACTTCCGAGCACGCCGTCCTACAGTCAACAACGTGGCATGAACTTGTAACCATCTTAATACCTATGTAAATCACTGTAATAAAGTTATTTAACATACACAACGTGAAGTCCTACATTCCAGTCAGTCTTGTGTAATCCCTAGTACACAGTCTTGTGCTTCGATTCCCATTTGACATATACCGATCTGGACAATTCCTTATTATGTGGCCTGGTTTATTACATCCATAGCATTGTACTTGAAACTGCCTTCCCCCATTGTAGTGTTGCTGAGTTCTATTGACCTCCAGTTTCTCTAATCGTTCAATCAAATCCTTCAATGTTTTGTCAATGTTCACAGCTTGACTTTCTGTTGGTGTGGTCTGCCCGACTACCAAACGTACAGATCGCTTCTTATCGCACCCCTCTCCTAGAATAGCTTCATATCTTTCCACTACATCTACTGCCTGTGCCACCGTCCCACAATTACGATCTATACATCTGCATTTCATCTCTAATGTTATACATTTATAAAACTGATTTAAAGCTAGGGCTTCTTGTGCTACAGCATCCAGAGTAGGATACGCTCTCTTAGTCATCTGTCTTAGATCATCTCCTAATGCGGCAATTGACTCCTCGGGCTGTCTCTTCCGTGCCTCTAACGTCGATAACCATCTGGTTTGCTGTCTAGTGCTTCCAAATCTCTGCCCCAAATGTCTTCCTCCATAGACAAGTTTATGTAAAAACTGAACCTCTCAATCTCACCGCCAAAGCTAAAACCTTCTCTTTATCTGTCCTATTGCCCTATTCCGCACATAGTTCTAATTCCTCCCAATCTCCATTTCCGTTGAATTCTTCGGGCTTAACAGGTAGGCCCATTCTCGGGTATCTCCGTTTTTCTTTTGATTCTTGGTTAGTGAGTCTTGCCCCTTCACCATGACCTTCCTCAAATCCATCTTCTATTTCTATATCTCCTTCATCTAACGAGACATCTCCCTGTCCGATGACTTGGTCTCTAAAAATTTTTTCGTTATCAGGTGACTGTGCCATCTCGACCAATTGGTTCGTCGTGTTATTTAACTTGTTTAGATATTTTCTCCCCTGGAAAATATTTACAAATTCTTTTTACATATATACATAACCACCATTCACAAAATTTGACGTAAGTTCGTATCCTGGATTCCACTTTGGACTGTGAAATCCCACTTCTGACACCATTTGTAGCAGGGTGACCCCGGGTCTAAGGCTTTTCTGACTGACGATCTCTGGTGTGGGGAATATAGACAATAATTAATCTTTGATATCGCTTTATATTATATCCTCAGATCCATCCTCGACATCAATATAATTCGGGTATTGTATAATAACGAATATACATGTACATCTTCATAATATATAACTATAACAAAAAAGGTGTTGGTTCCCCCACAGAAAGCTACGTAGTCTACGACTCAATTATAATTATGTGAATGGTGGGAGATAGTCTTTTAGTCTTACAATTCAATTAGTATTTAGTTCATGGTAATTAATGTTTATTTGTCTACCTAATATTGGCCACTATATTCATTTTGATCAAGCTATTTTGTCACGAGTTGGCTTGTCAGGCTTATATTGTCAGGAAATTGTTGTCAGGAATTTACTAAATCATGTCAAGCTGATTTGTCAAGATCTGGCTTGTCAGGCTTATTTTGTCAGGAAATAGTTGTCAGGAAATAACTTGTCAGGATTTTGTGTTAGGCTGTGACAATGTGACATGGTTCGGGTTGTCAGGAATTTATATCAAAGCCTGATATTGGCGTATAATTGTAGTTTGGATCATTCCTGACACGTTCCGGATTATTCCGTGTCAGGAGAGAGGTAAGTGTAAGGTCTTACTCAGTTGCCTGTTAAGAGCTATCTGCCGAGCCTAAGCGCTTTCGGCTTTTTATAAGCTTTGGGAGAGCTGATTAACCAATCAGAACCTCGCAATTTTCCTGACAGGTACTACCTTTTCCTGACAAGTGGAATTTTCCTGACAAGTAAAACTTAAACTTGCAAATACAATAAAAACGTATTAAATTATTTCACAACGGACCTCCCTAGACTATTAAAATGTACAATGATATCGTTTTATGATAATAACCCAGCGTGAAAGCACAGAATTAATTATTAATTGATATTTATAAACTAAGCAATTTAGGCTTAGAGATTACTCCTAGGTCAGTGTCAAACCCGAGTGCACAAAGACCTTACGCTTACAAAACATAGTGCACTTTAATTACTAAGAAGAAATGTTGCTTAAGACTTCAACATTATTTACAATATACCCTGTGGAGGAACCATACTAATTATAACAATTAAACATCCTATGAAAAATACTAAACAATAATTCCCCCTTTTAATAATTTCAACACGAATTCATACGCACACGACAACAAACATGGCTACCGCCATAATGACAGTTCTGAATTCGTTACGTTATAAAAAAAAATGCAGAACAACAGGGCTTCTAAGCTAACGGATCTATTGTAAGCCGAGGTCTACTTATTCGTTTAAGGATGCGGTACAAAACTAATCTCGCATAAGGTAGGAATGAACGTTTTTAACAATGCAACACCCACATGCATTCGACCTGTCAGTAGGCCTATCAGTAGGCCTAACGATCGTTAGTAAACAATAACATATAAACAAATAGCTTTCGCTCAAATTACATTAGTGTACTTATGCACAGCTAGTCGATTCTGAAACCATTTTGTTTCAAGAATAATAAATACGAACTTTGCATGACTCCGTATATCTGTAACACCCCCCCCCCCTTCCCCCCGTATGGCAATATGAATAAGAATCCCCTACCCCCCAATACATGACAAGATGTAGGCCTATCTGAAATAACGACTTAAACGAAAGATCTCTTTCATATTGATATTTTTCAGATGGCCGACGATTTGGGTGGACCACGAAAAGAATTTTTTCCTTACTACTACAATGTATTAAAGATCAATATTTTGATCCAATTAGAGAATGGAGCAGTGATTATGAAGTTATAGGCAAGATATTTGGTAAAAAAAATTTAAATTATAAAGCATATTTGATTTCTTTTTCGCACTGCTTTGTTTTGCAAATGACTATTTTTTTCTGCTCAGAACGCACAACCACAACTGAACAGGTCACACATTAGCTGGTGTGATCATCTGTCACTGATAGCGTGTCGTTAGTGAACAAATGTAAAATGACGCATTCTCGTCCAACCGGAACTGGCTTAAAACGACAATTATAAGAAAACATCTTTCCAATTGCCAATCGCATTATGTATTCATTTTCATTGCAGTTTGAACAGGTTTAAAAGTAGCAATTTAAAAAATTTCATATTTTGACTTTTGTCATGTTAATTCTTCCGTTTTTTTCTTTCCACTTCTGCAATTTTATTTCGATCGGTTTGAAAACATACAATTATATAGTCATTTTTAATGTGAACTAAATTCTTTTTACAAAATTTCGATATCACTTCCGGTTTTGACGTCATTCGCTTCTAAAGTTGAAATTTTAACTTCCGGAATTTAACAGATATTTGAAAAATTCTTTCGGTAAAATGACATTAGTAATTAAAGAAAAATTATTCTTTAATAAATTTGTCCCAGAATCATCGGACCTTTTGTAACCTTGTGACCTGCACAAAAGTTGTTGCATTTTGTGAGATTTCTAATTTTCATTCTACAGCCATTTGAAAATCGCAAATTTTAACTTTGAAGAGGTATGTCACGTGACATAATTAACATATACATTCTTGTATATATATTCTTAATTTGTGTCATCTCACCTTTCTAAACATATATCACTCTTAATATTTTGATCAAAATTGCGGCTTTTGAATTTGAAAATTTAAGATTGCCTTCTATAGTAACTGTGCGTTAATCTAAGGTGTCTTTATCCACCAAACCAACAAACCTCATAAAGTGTAGAACTTTGGATATCTCATGATGTACTGATTGTTACTGCTTGAAACTATGAATATAATTCAATAGTACAAGTGATTAAGGAAATAACAATACGTTTTAAATTTTGTCTGATTTTTTTCGATTTAATTTTTCGTGTTTTTTTTTTTTTTAACTTTTTTCTAACTTCTAAAATTTCACTTCGATCGAACTGAAAACTTGCAGGTTTTGCTTGCTACCAAAAATATATTTTCAAAATTTCGATACCACTTCCGGTTTTGAAGTCATTCGCCTCTAAACTAAAAATTTCAACCTCCGTTATTTTGAAGATATTTGAAAATTTCTTTTCGCATTTAGTTTTACTTTTTCCCATAAAGATTTGAGAACGAAAAAAATTAACTCAGATGAAATAGGTCAGCCGCCATCTTGACATGACCTACTTTTAATAAACGAAAAGTGGGGCCTAAGGGTTTAATCGGACAATTCATCTGTGATGGGATTGTTTTCTGTGTTTATCAGCTTTGAGTGAATTGCAAAATGGTACATTACCTAGAGTATTGGAGCCCGAGGATATTGAACAGTTATTTAATGAGAATCCAACAGAGAAACAATATATACAACAATTAAGAATTGGTTTAAATGCTCTTGGAATATACAAGGTACATTTAGCCAATCTTATTTAAACAATCTAACGATTTTTGTTCTCAATTGTGACCTAACGACTTTTTATACCAAGGTCATGTCCACCTATCACAGCTTGTCGTGATCGAACAGGAATTGTGGGATTCAGTTTTTTGCATGTTCTTCAATTGTATGAGGGTCGTCTTCAGTTGTATGAAAATACTAAAAGAAATTCTCATATTTACAGCTTTCCTGTTTTCTATTCACAATGTACTTTGTTATTGGATACAGTAATTTCGTACGATGATGCTGTGTACCTAATGCCTTATTATATATAAACATCTATTTTTAATTTTGAAATATTTTTCAGCTTACATGCCGAATTCCTGCTCTTCGACATCTTTTTACACCTGGAGCATCTAAAACCATAAGCCTTAAATTGATAACTCAGGTGCTAAAGCCAGACTTTAGCCCTGAGGGTTCTAACTAGAGACGAGAGGCAGCAAGTAAGTAACTTTAAAACATTATCAATACATGGATTAGCTAAACACTACCTCTTGTATTGAACCTAAACTGTCAATTCTTGGTCACCAAGTGTATATTATATTGATCAATTAAACATACCATTAATACCAAGTGTCATAACTAAACAATATAATATATATATATAACACTTTTTATCTATTAAATTGAATAATTATTTGAAACTGCTTCTAAGAGTGTTTTAAAATAACTTAATTCAATGAATTATTACTTTATTTTATGGATATACCATAAATGAAACTGTTCCATGTCAATCTTAAATGAAAATGCTCAGTTCCTTTATTTTTGTTTCACATAATAACATCCATTGGCGGAGCCAAAATCCAACCAAAACTGCAGTCTCTATATCCCTTTCGAAAGCAAATTGTGGACCGATGGACGGACAGGGGCGACGCAAAATATGAATGAAAATTGCCGAATTCTTACTTACTTTTCCAGAAGACACAGAGGTACTCTTTCTTCAGTCTTTCATAAACACGTGGGACGAACAAAGTTTTTAATTATTTATTCTTTGAATTATCACCTAGGTGAAAATAATTTCCACCAAGGTGAAAATTGAAGTTTTTAATTATTTATTCCTTGAATTATCACCTAGGTGAAAATAATTTCAACCAAGGTGAAAATTGAAGTTTTTAATTATTTATTCCTTGAATTATCACCTAGGTGAAAATAATTTTCACCAACGTGGAAATTGAAGTTTTTAATTATTTATTCCTTGAATTATCACCTACGTGAAAATAATTTCCACCAAGGTGAAAATTGAAGTTTTTAATTATTTATTTCTTGAATTATCACCTAGGTGAAAAATATTTTCACCATGGTGGAAATTGAAGTTTTTAATTATTTATTCGTTGAATTATCACCTTGGTGGAAATTATTTTCACCGTGGTGAAAATTGAAGTTTTTAATTAAAAATTAATTTTCACCTAGGTGAAAAGTAAAAGTTTTTAATTCAAAATTAAAAGTTAAAATGTCGTATGTGAGCCACCGTAGATGTCAGATAACATAGGGCATTCCATTACAAAATGGTATTCATCTTCAACTTTTCTTAAATTACAAATTCTACAAATTCTTTCACTATATTCTATCCCATTCCTTCTTCCTAACTCAACCTAGAGTTTGGATGAACATCTCAATAAAGATAAATAGAGTCTCAGGTATTGGAGAACAGAGTGTAAGTAAACAGCTATTTTTGGACTAGTGTCTCGTATAAGGGTATAGAAGCTATGTTTTCTTGAAGCTTGAAGCTTTGAACTGACCTGTTGTAGATCTATATCTTTTAGTCTTTGCTTTAGAGCTATTTTGAAAGCTTTAATATTCCCTACACTCTGTGCTTCCCATACAAAGCCAAATCCTATCTCATATAATAGTTTGCGGACATTGGTGCACCAGTTTATGCGGCTAGCAGAATCTAGAATATATAACATATTATAACATTGTTGTGGAAGTCTCTCTTCCAACATTTCTTGGATTTTTAGGAAGTAGATTATTGGCTTGGCCATGTATATGACATGTAATTCATGTCTACCACACTCCTGCCTAGCTAAAATATTTGAGGTTTTATTGCCCAAGCAAAGGAGCCACTTACAGAATTTATTCTGGACTGTCTCTATGCTTTCTCTGGGACACACACCCATATTTCTGCACCATATGTCAATATTGGGATAATCATTGTATCAAACAATTTGAATGCAATCTTAATATCTCTGTTACCGAATTTTGATATACAATGTTTTATCAAGGCCTTTTGAACTTTGAAAGGAGAGTGTTTTACAACACACTGTCCAATTTAACCTGCACGAAAATACTGTGCCAAGATACTTATAGTAAGACACGGTTTCTACAGTATCGCTTTTGTAATGCCATTTTTCGCTATTTGACAAGTGGCCACCATTTTTAAAAACCACGTTTTTTGATTTATCTAAATTTACTGACATATCATAGTTATCACAGTAACATTCTAATACATTAATTCGCCTTTGTAGCTCTATAATGGTATCGGCTACTAAACAAAGATCATCTGCAAATAATAACATAAACACTTCATCCATATTTTGGTTAATAAAGATTCCGGTTCCACCTGACATTTTCATATCTAGGGCGAGCTCGTTAATATAGATTGCAAACAGCCACGGGCTTGAAACACAACCTTGACGTAAGCCGGCCGAACATGAGAAGGTGTCAGATAGTTCGTAATCACATCTAACCCTTGCTTTTACAGATCTATAAATACTTCTTAGGATGACAATCAATCTACCATGTACATTGTTATTGATAGGCTGGTAAATAAGCTCTGGGGATTCTGTCGAAAGCTTTTGAGAAATCAACAAAGAAGCAGTAAAACTTGCCTCCCTTTTTTGACAAATATTTTTGAATCATACTGTTTAGAGAGAAAATGTCTATCGTGGAATAGTTACGCCTAAATCCTGCCTGCTCTTCTACAATTAATTCTTGCTCATCAGACCATTTAGTTAAGCGTTTATTAATGATGGACATAAATATTTTGCTTACTACATTTAGCAGAGTTATCCCCCGATAATTGTCAACATTGTTTTTATCACCTTTCTTAAACAGAGACAGAATGATGCCCTCAGACCAGGATTCTGGAAATTGACCTGAATTAAAAATAGCATTGAATAGTTTTAACAATACTGAGGCTTAGACATCAATAGAATACTTAATAAACTCTGGAGGAATAGCATCTACACCAGCGGCTTTAGAGCACTTTAGATTATGAATTTGTTCTATAACTTCCGCCATTGAAATATTATCATTCATGCCATTAACAGAATCTTCATTACACATTTTACAATTATTGTCATGATCCCTAAGGTTATCAAACATGCTCAGAGAAAACTCATTATGATTTATATCTACAACAGGATAAAGGAGTTCTGAATAATGGGAGTACCACTGGTCGAGACTAATATTGTTCTGAGGGATTGATCTATATGCATATTTTTTCACACATTTCCAGAAGTTTACTGACTCCCTTTTGTTACAATATAGTTGAAGTGAAAGGTACATATTATCATGATTATGCTCCCTTTCTTTTAAGGCACACTGAGATTTAAAATCTTTCTTGATAGTCAGGTATTCATTTAGCACTTCCTCATCATTTGTTGATCTAAATTTATTCAGGAGCCTACATTTCTTAATTTTAAGATCACTACGTGACTTATCAAACCATTTGGGCCTGGGCCTGAAATTTACTAGGTATTTACGGGGGTCACATAGCATACCAGATTCTGTAGCTATTGAGTGGAGTAAATATACAAGCTGATCTATTGCTAGGTCTACATTTATATCTATTGATAACACTATTGTTTCTACTTGATTTGACACTTTATCACAATTCAATAATTGTCTTTTAACACAAGAATGTGCAGTAGTGTTCTTAGTAGCATCGGCTGGAATGTCTTGTACCAAAATGCAGGATACACTGTACTGGAAATGTCTACTCACGTCTATATTCAGGTTGTTGTTTGCACATAGATCAGCAAGAGTTTTTCCGACTCTGGTTATAATACAAGTATATTGATTGTTTTTGCAGAATATTTAAATACATTGAAAACAGAATTATTAAATGACAACAAAATGTTTTTTTAAAAACTTTGGAACACTACAACATTGATCCTATTAAGAGACCACCCCCTGTAAGAGACCACTTTGCAAATTTCCCCTGGGTGGTCTCTTAAAAGGACTTTTACTGTATATTTATACAACAATGAATCAATTTGTAATATTTTTTATTCAAATCAGATATTAAAATAAGATGGACATTAGATATTGGATTGGAACAGGGTGTGTACAAAACGAAGACCCAAAGACCTAAGACCTAAGACCTAAAAAAGGAAGACCCACGAGGTAAAAAACGAAGACCTAAAAAAGGAAGACCCCACGAGGTAAAAAACGAAGACCCTGTGAAAAAATCCGACAAGGCATAGGAATATTCCATTGAAATTTTACTCGAAGGTTAAGCATGTCAATACGTCAATTTCCCCAGAAAATGAGCACAATCAATCACTCCCTCCCTTCCCTACAGGGTGAAACATAAATACGGACGTAAAAAAAGGGTATAAAAGGAAGACCCCACCAGGTAAAAAACGAAGACCCTGTGAAAAATCCGACAAGGCATAGGAATATTCCATTGAAATTTTACTCGAAGGTTAAGCATGTCAATACACCAATTTCCCCAGAAAACGAGCAAAATCCACCACCCCCTCCCTTCCCTACAGGGTGAAACATAAATACGGACGTAAAAAAAAGGTATAAAAGGAAGACCCCACCAGGTAAAAAACCTGGTGATGGATTTTGCTTATTTTCTGGGGAAATTGGCGTATTAACATGCTTAACCTTCGAGTAAAATTTAAATGGAATATTCCTATGCCTTGTCGGATTTTTTCACAGGGTCTTCTGTGTGTCGGTCACAGTTTTAAATGTCCGCGACTAGTGCTCATGTGCCATTGGACATTTCAAACTGCTGGACATCTCAAACTGTCACACCGGTACCACGTTTCTTCTTCTCATACTTTTCAAAGGCAACTGATTTTTTAGCCTCAATTTTCAGATTGTTCCAACATTTTTTCAATTGATCGCACAAAATGTTTGAGTAACTTGGTTGTAAATGGAAAAGTCCCGATTTTTTTTTATTGCAGCATTGGTGCACCATCCTTATGATACATTACCAATACTTTGTTAAGTTCGGGTCTAGTAAGAGCTGTACCAATCAAAGTTAAAATCAAGTTGGACTTTACCCCAACCTTGTTAAGGTAGACTTTAGCCAAAGTTAAATTTTAGTCTAGGTAAGAGCGATGCATACGGCCTTAAAACTCAATAGTTCAATAGTTGATAAACATTGATTTGATCGAATGATAGTTTCTATCTTGTATTCTCAGTGGATATTGGTCTTATAAATGGCAAACCAAAGCAGATATAATTGCAGGACAATAAATCACTCAGTCTGGCCACTTTTTGTATTTTGGGGATAATCTGGCTTATTTGGGAATGTTGCGGAGGGAATGAGATTGGTGCTCGTGGTATTGTGCTATTGGGTGCTCGTCAAGTTTCTTGTCAACTGTCAGTTGCGGAGGGAATGAGATTGGTGCTCGTGGTATTGTACTAAAGGGTGCTCGTCGAGTTTCTTGTCAACTGTCAGTTGATGCTCGCGAGTATCCCTGATTAATTTGGAGACTTTAGTCTCGAGATTGTCATATACTGAGTTAAGAATTGGATTATTTTCGCACATGCAGCTGGACAATCGAAGATATTGATTCCCGAATAGAAGAGAATGAAGAGAACTACATGTATATGTATTTGTCTATATATGCAGTAAGGTTGGAGACTAGTATTCTGTTCTCACTTACCTTCCTCTTTTACTATATGTAAGGCAAGAGCGGATAGGAAAAGGGAAGATAATGCGCTGAGGGCGGACGTGGTAGGGTTGTTCAAAAGTCAAACATTAATTTGTAACCAGTAGCTTCCTGCACACCCAAATTAGATTGGCCCAAACTGCCAACCTACCATGAGAGTTAGCGCTTAAGCAGGCCGCTACAGCTTGGATTTGTGTGGCAAGTGATTTATCCACTTAATCACATGACCCATACCGGAAATGGGGGAGAAAAGTGAGCACAGTATTCTGGTCTCACTTACCGGCCTCTTTTCCTATATGTAAGGTCTGGGTAGCAAGGCAACCGCTCTGGGACACATCTTCACTGTAGAATATTACCAGCTGATTTTCTTTAATTATCACCCAATACTTACTTCAATAGTCAACCCCAACACTTAGTTTCAATAAAGAATACCCAACACTCATTCCGGAACCTAAAAAAACGCTCAATTTTTTTCTAAACTGAATGTGCTCTTAGAACAGAAAACCATTACCAAAATATTTTTATTTTAAAGAAACAATTAGACATGCACCTGATTTACTTAGATGTAAACCATCTTATAAATCATACCTATCAATATTCCATGTTTATTATAGCCCAGCCATTCTGAAGTGCCATTTCTGCTATGCTATCATGGTCATTATTAATAGTCTCTATTGCCAACCTAGTGGTCACAATCATTTCCGATAGGAATATGGTCGAAATTCCCAACTTATTTTGATTTTGTATACGTTTAAGTACAAGCTTTAAACACTTCAATTTAACGTGTAGATTATTTCCCCTCAAAAGATATGCACTATTAAATACAAATAATTGAGGAATGCTGGCAATGGTTTTGAAATTTACAACTATATCATCAATGGTAGCTCCTGGAATGCATAGCACTTTTATAGAATCCTCCTGAACCAGAGGTTTAATAATAGAGTATAAAATTCTGGGGTTTGACAAAATGTGTCCAAATATCTGCCAAATTTAGATCTCTCTATTCTGACGGCCCATAAATTCTACTGAATTCCCTTTGTATCCGGTAAAAACCCTCTTTTATTCGGATATAAGAGAGTATTTTTGTCCCCTTTGTGTGCCAGAATTATGGTTCTACTTGCTTTGCTATTTAATATCGGAAACCATACTAAAGGTACAATTCCAGGAACTATTATTGTACATGAAACCTGTTCTTGTATATATGATATGATTAATCACTGGCAGAATCAAGTTAAAAGGGGGAAATACATAACAATTTTCTGAACTGGACAGTTTTTGTGCAAAACTGGGGGTGCGGGAAAGATTTGTGCCCGAATTCTACTGCCCGGTGATCAAATCCGAAACCTCCATGAATCCTAAAGTGCCCGAACAACCAATATCACCAGCCCACAAGGCTTCCACACGAATATCTCGATATTCGGGTATATTGCTTCAATAGAATCTAGGGATTCGGGCAGGAATCGTTTCCCGGCAATATTAGTGGCTATTTTTCTAAAAGAAAACCAAGAAGACTCGGGAACTTTCAGTGACCGAATATGTCGAGAATTTTTCCCGAATATGATCGAGCCCGCTGCCCCCCCCCCCCCACCTCCCTTCGTACGCCTATGTTTATACCAGCCGAACCCGGGGTTTTCCACGGCGTAAAATGCTTTAAAACCTTTTCATTTGTATCTCTTATTGCATTACAATCGAGAGACATTAAATCTATTGAATGTTTCCCAAACTCAAAATCAACTCTTTTGAACGCTAAAGTTGACAAACATGCATCGGATTTTACAAGACTCTTCGAAGGTAAATCCGCCGGATTATTTTCTGATTTAACATAAATCAAATTAAGACTTATATTATGATTGCAAAGAACGAAAAATAATTCTTTGAAAATGGAATTCAATTCTACTGAACAGCTATATTTGTTATCCCATGAGTCTAGTTTGGCATGTATTATATTTGGAACAATTGACATTATAGCAAATAATAATGCCTTCGCTTCCTTAATGACTATTGATTATAGCAAATAATAATGCCTTCGCTTCCTTAATGACTATTGCTTATATCAAATAATAATGCCTTCGCTTCCTTAATGACTATTGGTTTTACCATATCTTCATGACTAAAATAATCTCCAAACTCATGTTGTTTATCGTGCAATAGTACAGATCCCCAATTGTAGTTGGAAGCATCAATCGTTAAATATATAACAATATGATTCTCCAACTTTCACGGAAAACAGCCTTCCCAGTTATCAATAAATTTCAAATATGCAATTTCATCTCTCAGTTTATTTGAGATTATTATGAAATCAAATTTAGAGTTAAGTAAATATGAGATGGTTATGAAACAATATGAAACAAACGACTTAGCCGCTGGAATAGCCAATGAGAAAGAAATACACTTTCCTGTAAATCTCTGTAGAGAAACTAAAGATACATATTTAGAACCCAAAATATAGTCACTCAAATTTAAAAATTTGTTGACTTTAGAATGTGTCAATAGAATTGCTTGATAGCCAATCGAGCTTTATCAAAATTAGACATTAAATCAGAATGAACAGTACCAACAAATCTGTCGTCGATGTAAACCAAGTTATTTATACCTACGCCAGTTGGGATGAAGGACGGACAACTTTGGGACGTGTTCAATTCTCAACTAAGATTTAATTCTAATTGTTTTATGGGAAACAAACACAATGATACAGCGTGGCTATCGGCCAAGGTTACACAACAGGAAGAGAGCGTAAGGGAGGTAAATAGAACTGGTGAGCCAGTTCGTTCACACTATAAAGGCGTACCATAGATATGTATAAAGGATATCTTTGGTGCGTTCGGTTAGTTAGATATAACGAATAAACACATTATTCTGGCGCAACCTCTTTTTTTTCTTCTCCCCTGCGATCTCTTAACATGAAACAAAACAAAACAAAAGTAAATTAACAGAAGACTTTCTGCATTTTGTTAGAAGTTCAGTTCATAATCACCAAGTCTTTTGGGAAGTTTTCGATTTCGTACAGGCCTAGTACTTTTGGCAAGGTTTACGGGCTCAAACTGGTCTTGATGATCTTTATCACTTTCTGAGTCAACTGGTGGACTATTTGTTATGTCGCGAATGTTATCGTCAATATGGGGTTGACACAGCGGTTGACACAGTGCGTCAGGTGTCACAGGATGTGCAGGTACACTCGGAGAGCCAGTGCGAGGAACAGGCTCGTCGTCGTCGTCCGATGAAGAATAATCAGGGGATGCAAGAAGTTCGGATGATGGCTGAATCTTATAACACTCACTAAGCTTCACACGATATGCGGTCTTGCGTAGTTGGTGGCCAACGAATTTGCGAACGTTACACCATAGGCCATCGATTTCAGAGACAAGGTAACGGTTGCGAGCACATAATTTACTGGAATCACTATGTAGGTAAACTAGATCTCCCACCTGTATAGATGATTTAGATAGAGTTTTTCCAAGGGGAGCTTTGGATTTCTCACTATAGGCGTGGTTGGCTTTTCGGCTTAAGTCTTTGTGCGTGATCAGAGAGGAGTCATCTATAGGTAATTGACGGGATGTAAACTGGTCTCTTTGGGTCCATAATTCCCTAGCAGACATGCCGCAAGAGCGTATCCGAGTGTTCAAACGGGCAGTGGAAATGGTGAGTGTTAATGATGTGATCGGTCCACCAGTTGGTTGTTGACGAAGTATTTCGGCAAGGAGTTCCTTAATTGCTTTTTCAGCTACAGGGTTTTTGTTAATATTTTTCGGACGTCCTATTTCAATAGCAAGTCGATATTGAGTCAAAAGTTTATCATTGGCTAGTGTTTTAAAAGCAGGGGCTGGATCCGTACGGATGACTGCAATTGGACCCTCTAATGGGCGTAATTCCAAACATAATTTAAGCAAATGTTCTCGAATACACACCGCAGTTTCGTTTTTAATGAGTGTTGCGACAGTATAGGAGGTCACACATTCGCGTACAATCAAAATCAGTTGACGTTCACGTTTTATAATGTCTGCAGCAAATGATACTCCAACTTTGTCTGGTGGTGTTGTAGAGGATTGTTCAATAACTGTATGGGGAGATGGACGTAGTGATGCACATTGGTGACATGCGTTGGTAACATTACTTATCAGCTTGTCTAAGTCCAGTGCGAAAAAATGGCGGCGCACGACTAAGTTTAATTGATGAATAGTTGGGTGGTCGAGCTGAAGATGTAGAGAAGTGAGTAAACCATCGACGACACTGCGAGGTATGATGATGCAATCACGGGGAGGTTCAAGAGTTGTATTATTGTGCTTGACGAGGAGACCGTCCTTGGCTATTGTGGCCACATTCAGATAGCGCTTCACGTCTTTAATCTGAGTCATTTTTTTTGAAGGCCTGGTACCTTGTATCAGATGCGCATGAACACGACGAAGGTCGGGACATTCATTCTGTATTTCTTTCCAAGCAGCACGGTTAGTATACGGGAGATTTATGGAACCGTTGTTAATCTCTTCGATGGATGACTTGCGTACAACAGAATCTTGGGTACATCTTATGAAGGTACAGATTTGACACAATGGTGAAATGCAATCTGCAGCATTGCGGCTCGAAAAGTCGGAGGGGAGGTTGACTGAACCTGCAAGATGACGAACTTGCGCCTGATAACGGCTAACGGTGGAGAGAAACGTTGAGATCCTTGGGCTTACCGAGAATTCTCCACGACACAATTTTTCGAATGCCTGCACACACGGTTTACTATCGGTCAAAATACAAGTTGTAGTAGATGACTGAATGATATACGGGCTAAAGTGTTTAGTAGCCACGGCAATAGAAAGTGCCTCTATTTCGCAAGGAATCCAGTCGGGCTGACGGCCTCGGAGTTTAGCGCTGAAGAATCCAGCAAGAAGCGTTTTATTGTGGCGCGTCACGTATAGGGTTGCACCAATTCCGTGGTTTTTGACGGCACCGTCAGTCACGATCCACAAGTAGTCGTTGGGACGAGGAAGAACTATAGATCGGTGGTTCTGAAGAGCATTTTGGGCTTTATGAAAGTCCTCTATACTTTGATCCGTCCACAGTATCTTGTCACATGATTGCGAACCAGCTATGAGAGCATCTAATGGACTAAGTAGGGATGAACAGTTCGGAATAACACGGGCTAAAACTTTGTAGGCTCCGATAAAAGACCGTAAGGCTTTTGTGGTTTCTGGTAGGCTGCAATTGGACAAAGATGCAATGCGATGAGGGCTCGCGTTAATCGAACCATTGCTCCATATCCATCCAAGTATTGTCGTTGAGGCTGGGCAAATAACAGTCTTATGTGGGGAAAGTCTTAAGCCATTTTGATGGAGGGACTGCAAAACTCTTTCCCAGGTATAGTAGAGATCGTCGATAGAGTTAGCACCACAGTATAGGTCATCGGCTAATTTTGTAACACATCCGTCTTCTAGTAGATGTCCAAGAACGCGACACATGAGTTCTTCTAGGGCTGTTTCTGACCCCGGCATGCCCATGGCGGAGCGCGCGTAAACGCGAACGCCTTTGAAGGGCGTCGCTACCCCGCAATATTTCATTGAATCTTTGGCGAGAGGAATTTGATAGAATGCATTTGTTAAATCTGTAGTGATAATATATTTCCATTTCGCAATTTGTCGGAGAATAGAGTCCACATCGGGCATCAAGGACGGCTGGGGCTTACTGTACCTTCCGACGTCAGCAAAGGCTGTTACCAATCGAAAACTGCCATTTGGTTTCTTTACAAGGAAAGATGGGTTGAGATATTCCACAGAGATTCCCGCATCTTCGGGTTTCATGAACACTCCGAGATCTTCTAACTCATTGAATTTATTCTGGAGAGCAACTAATTTCTCTCTAGAGTATTGGGGGATGCGACCTTTTCGTTGTGGGGGTTGGACTGGTCCCATGTTTACTATGGCCTTGAAAGGACCGGACATACCATTGTAGCCAGAGTAATTGGGATCGAAAACGTCGTCGTATTTGTTTAAGAGTTGTTGAAAGCGGTGGGTGTCATTTGGGGACAAAGTGTTGTCGGGATTGATAGAAACAGTTTCTGAAAAGCGTACACCGGATGTTATTGGGGCAGTAGAGTGACAGTTAATAGGAATACACGTCGGAGGTGGGTCATTACATGGTAAACATCCATTTTTGTCGGTGATAAACACGGGCTGGACTTGACAGAAGTGTTGGTTTTTGGATAAAATTTGAGGTGTGTTTGTGGAATTTTGAATGCGAATTTTCCCGGAGACACTGGAGATGATATCAGGAGTTGGCCATATTTCAGAGTCTTTCTTCATACTGGTGATGACACGGGGCTCTAAGGCTAAGGATGGCTCAGATGATAAGGAAGTTGGAAGATCGAGTTCTAAAAAGTCGCCTGGCCATATGGTAGTAGGTTGGTTTGGAGCACGTAAGACATGTGCACGACGGATTTGATGAGAAATAGGCCGTGGTACAGAGCCATAAGAGTAAACACCGTTATCGCCAATTAGGGCTTGTCTTTTTGCAGGTCGGACACTTATATCATTGGCTTCCATGAAAGGGGTTCCTGCTAGTATTTCTACGTCTAGGTCTTTAACAACTAGTCCTTCAAATGATAGTGGTTTACCGTCTATAGTAAACGTGAGGGCTATTTCTCCTACGACAGTCAGGGGTGAAGAGCCATCGGCTTGGTGGGCAGATTGTGTTGATTGTGATAATGGTACTTGAAATTTCAATGCAGTATCTTGTCGCATCATATTGCCTGTTGCTTCGCTATCTATTGTGAGATGGGCTACGGGATGTTGGTAAAATACATTTAAATATGGGGATTGTCTTATTTGAACCCTGAGGGCTGTAGGGGCGGCTGGCTGTGTCGGTTCATAAGCTTGGTCTAAGTCTTCGTCATCAAGGATATTAGTTATTTGACGGGCTTTGGAAATAAACTTCTTATCTTGAGCTGGGAGATGGGGGCACATACTGAGAAAATGCTGAAAATCTGGACGATTGGTTTGTTGACAAATTGGACAAATTTTGGTGGATTTGCGAGATTGAGAGGTATTAGCAGTTGGTCTGTTATATGAGGGGCGGTTCATTTGAGATGGCCTGAAATCATTATGTTTTTGTGTAGATTGCGTGCGAAAGGTACGGGCATCATCGGAAGTTTGTATTTCAAACAACAGGGAATCAAGGGCTTGTGAAATCTCTGGTTTAATCGAGGATAATGTGCGGGTACGAAGCTCGGTTCCGTATCTTTGTTTTACAAATTTAGGTAGCTCGGGGTGAATAAGTCGAAGCCATGTAAGTACGATGAAGTTTTCAATTGTAGGGGTCAATTCCTCGTCCTCAGTAATATCTTGTCCATGATGCTGAATAACTCCCCCTTGTCGCAATAGATTGTCTTCAACGAATGCAGCTAGTCGCTGGAATAGGTCTTCGGGCCTTTCATCTGGTTCGAGAGTGATGGCACAGAAATCCAGGAAGTGGGCCCCGGTTGATTGAAACCCATAATGGAGTCGGATTTGTTCCCATATATCGTTCATGCTAGTGGAATTTTTAACGATGGAGTTCCGGGCAATGACTGGGCAATAGTTTGCAATTTGGCCGAGAAGGAGTTCGAGCATAGTAACTTTTTGTTCTGCAGTTTTGCGCCTGTTTTCGGGTACTCGATCATTGTCATTTATGAAACCTCTCCATGGGGTTGCTCGAGACTTTTTAAGCCAGTGAAAGTCGGCTACTAAAAATTGAGCAAAGTTTTCATCAAGTGACAAAGTGTAAATGAGGTTTTGTTTCCAATTTTCAAATGAATTAACAGTTTCTGTTTTGGTAAGGCACCATTGTTTCGGGGCTCTTGGTGTGCTAGCCATCGTTGGAACACAGTGTAGTATAACAAATAGAAATAAAAAGTTCATAAACCTTAGTCTTCACTTCGTATGGGAAGGCAGAATTGTCGTCTTTCACGATAAACAAGTCCGGGAGTTGAAGTCCTTTCACGATTAATTATTGTTGACCCTCGTGGATTACGAAACTCTGTCACTACGCCAGTTGGGATGAAGGACGGACAACTTTGGGACGTGTTCAATTCTCAACTAAGATGGAATTCTAATTGTTTTATGGGAAACAAACACAATGATACAGCGTGGCTATCGGCCAAGGTTACACAACAGGAAGAGAGCGTAAGGGAGGTAAATAGAACTGGTGAGCCAGTTCGTTCACACTATAAAGGCGTACCATAGATATGTATAAAGGATATCTTTGGTGCGTTCGGTTAGTTAGATATAACGAATAAACACATTATTCTGGCGCTAATTGTCTCAAATAAGAAGCCAAGCATCTACTAATTGAGTGGTAAACAAAAGCGAATTTTTCCAACCAAAAGGGATAGTTTTACAAACATAATAGGTATCCGCCCAACGAAAACCAAAACGGGAACGGCAGCCTTTTTTGACTAAAACTTGGTCATAGCCAGATTTATCATCTAATTTTGTCATGTAAGAATCCACAGATACGATTCTTGGAATATCATTCAAAGAGTCAAAAGAAAAAGGTGTATTTCTCATCCACAAATTTGGGTAACGCATATTTAAACATAGCCTAGGTTTTGTTGGTTCTACTGTTAGGGGAGAAACTACGAACGGTGGTGTGCTACTATCAAGGCCCCAATAACAAATAGCACCTGTATCTAACCTTACTTGAATTTCTTTGTTAAAGGAATAATAAGCTTTATGTCAATAATACGATTTTCCGGTAAAAGGACATGTTATAATTACGACCAACACCGTCACAATTAAATATTACTCGATTTTCGGCAGGAACTCTCATTTTGTGGAGGCCGCCATTGATGGCTTTAAGATCGTGAAAGGTAAACAAACATGGCTGCTGACATTCAGTCTGATCAATTTGAGCCAGAATGCAATCAATCTTGACAAACAATAGCATGCCAAAATCTGAATTACAAGGACTTTTTTTTCAAATTTTTATTATAATTTTTATTGATTATTGGACTTGTAGCACATATTGATACTTGTTATAGCTTGTTCACATAAACAGGGAACGTTTTAGAATGTGTCATGGTTTTGCCAACTTGCAAGGTTTACCTTGCCCTTAACGGCATAATTTACCAACTCACAAAATACTAAACTGTTCTCGAACTTTGGTCTTAGATATCAGAAATTCTATCGTAAAAATCTTTTCTCGAATGTTAGATTGTAGTACGTTACCCAATGAGTAATAAACTCACAACTTAATACTAACACACTCTAACCAAGACAACTCAATACTAATACTCTAACAAAGACAACTAAATACTAATACTCTAACAAAGACAACTAAATACTAATACTCTAACCAAGACAACTCAATACTAATACTCTAACAAAGACAACTAAATACTAATACTCTAACAAAGACAACTAAATACTAATACTCTAACCAAGACAACTCAATACTAATACTCTAACCAAGACAACTAAATACTAATACTCTAACAAAGACAACTCAATACTAATACTCTAACAAAGACAACTAAATACTAATACTCTAACAAAGACAACTCAATACTAATACTCTAACAAAGACAACTAAATACTAATACTCTAACCAAGACAACTCAATACTAATACTCTAACAAAGACAACTAAATACTAATACTCTAACCAAGACAACTAAATACTAATACTCTAACAAAGACAACTAAATACTAATACTCTAACAAAGACAACTCAATACTAATACTCTAACAAAGACAACTCAATACTAATACTCTAACCAAGACAACTAAATACTAATACTCTAACAAAGACAACTAAATACTAATACTCTAACCAAGACAACTCAATACTAATACTCTAACCAAGACAACTCAATACTAATACTCTAACCAAGACAACTCAATACTAATACTCTAACCAAGACAACTCAATACTAATACTCTAACCAAGACAACTAAATACTAATACTCTAACATAGACAACTAAATACTAATACACTCTAACCAAGACAACTAAATACTAATACACTCTGACCAAGACAACTGAATTAAAAACCAACGGCATACAACACAGTAAAATCAAGCTGTACATTTATAGACAGATTCACAATAAACAAAGTAGGCTACCTCATTTTCGATCCATGCTTCCACTTTTTAGAAGTTGAGGAGGAAGTGGTGGAAGTATCTGCTTCTTTCTTTTTGAAAAACCTTAAAAACTAAATTTTATTATTTCTTAACAAAGAAATACATGTAAAATATCTGATCAGTAAAAAGAAAACCACAAAAAAGACAAGACAGTTGGGTGTCTATAAAACGAAGACCGAAGATGGAAGACCTCTATAAAACGAAGACCCAACTATAAAATGAAGACCCACTCAACTATAAAACGAAGACCCAACTATAAAACGAAGACCCACTCAACTATAAAACGAAGACCCAACTATAAAACAAAGACCCACTCAACTATAAAACAAAGACCCAACTATAAAACGAAGACCCACTCAACTATAAAACGAAGACCCAACTATAAAACGAAGACCCACTCTACTAGAAAACGAAGACCCAACTATAACTATCTGATACAAGATTTAAAGTGATACATTACTTAGGATTGCTGTATTTTTCTGATTATGATTATGTCGATAGTTGGGTCTTCGTTGTATAGTAGAGTGGGTCTTCGTTTTATAGTTGGGTCTTCGTTTTATAGTTGAGTGGGTCTTCGTTTTATAGTTGGGTCTTCGTTTTATAGTTGGGTCTTCGTTTTATAGTTGAGTGGGTCTTCGTTTTATAGTTGGGTCTTCGTTTTATAGAGGTCTTCCATCTTCGGTCTTCGTTTTATAGACACCCAACTGTCTTGTCTTTTTTTGAGGTTTTCTTTTTACTGATCAGATATTTTACATATTTTACATATGTTTTATAGTAGAGTGGGTCTTTGTTTTATAGTTGGGTCTTCGTTTTATAGTTGGGTCTTCGTTTTATAGTTGAGTGGGTCTTCGTTTTATAGTTGGGTCTTCGTTTTATAGTTGAGTGGGTCTTCGTTTTATAGTTGGGTCTTCGTTTTATAGTAGAGTGGGTCTTCGTTTTATAGTTGGGTCTTTGTTTTATAGTTGAGTGGATCTTCGTTTTATAGTTGGGTCTTCGTTTGATAGTTGAGTGGGTCTTCGTTTTATAGTTGGGTCTTCGTTTTATAGTAGAGTGGGTCTTCGTTTTATAGTAGAGTGGGTCTTCGTTTTATAGAGGTCTTCCATCTTCGGTCTTCGTTTATAGACACCCCAAGACAGTTGTTTTAAGCCTGAACACAACTAATCGCGAATACACGACACTACTAAAGTAGGTCACTGCACGCGCTTTTCAAAGTTATTTAATACAACACATTTTGATTTATGAAATTAGATATTATACTTATTGCCACTATGGTGGCCAATGGCTGCCACATGTAGTTTTCAAAATTTCCGTTCATTTTTTTTTTCTTCACGAAAAAAAAATAACTTTTATTTAATTTTTAAAATTATTTTATTTTAAATTTTTTAATTTCAATTTTAATTTTCAAAAATATTTTATTTCAATTTAAAGTAAAATGAAAATGATTTTAATTTCAATTTAGTTCTTAAAATAAATTCAAAATATATTAATTTAAAGGAAATTTAAAAAGGAATAAAAAAAAAGAATTGAAATAAATAAAAAGAAAAATGAAATTGAAATGAAAATAAACTAAATGATTTTAAGATGAAAGTTTAACTGCCCTACAGCTGCCAAAGAAATCTTTGTAGTCTGAAGTATTTGTTATCTCCCATTAAAGATTCCTATGTCAAGGACGCTTAATTCTACTTTCGGTTTCTATAATTTCTCATCATGTCTGCTAAGTGGAATCAGTATAAAGAAAAGATGAAAACAAAACGAAATGGTGTCAAGGGGGGGGGGGGGGAAACAATCAGATAATCGTATATTGCAAGGTGCAAGGGGAGGTCATGATAGTACAGCGTTTAAGTACCGAAGTATCTGGGAAGGCTCAAAAATATTCCAGAGTGGGTGCTCGGGAATATGTTCCCTTTCAATACGTTGAAGTGAACATCGCCAACATAAAGGAAGCATGCACACAACACTATGCAGTTTCTGGTCTATCATGTGATGTCCTAGCGGGTGAGCAGGGAACCTCGTGCCTTTCACTTAAGCAGATTCCTGATCTAAATGTTATTCATGTAAGATTTGTTGATTCGAATGATGAATTGCCTGTATTTGATGTCAACACGAACAAACCTGTAAAGTATAGAAAAAAAGAATTTACAACCAGAGCTTTGGGAGATGCTTGTAGTAGTTCAGTGATGATGCAACAGCAAGTACTTCGAGTAATGTATTGATTCCAAAAAGTCTTAGCTTGGTTGAGATGTTAAAAATTGGAAAAGTAATAACAGATAGCATGAAAAAGGTTGAGATATTTAAATTTGATGTAAACGAACTTTGTTGGACTGCGCAAATTCAGGCTGAATTTCATATTGAAGAAAATTCCTTTTCAGAAGGAGGTTTCCGAAGAGCATCCAAAGCCTCAAGTCCTTCTGACCATTTCAGGGGTAAAACATGGGTTGTTAAAAGGTATCTGCCAAAAACAGAAGAACAGATTGGTTATCTTAATCTCTCCATAGAGGAACATACCAGAAAAAAGGTTCAGATGCATTCATTAGATATGCATCTTGCTTCTAAGATGGGAAAAGATGTGAGAGACATGGAAGATACCTTTGGTGAAACATTTAGATATAATGAAATTTTTCTGGGGAAAATGAATGAGGAGTTTGTAACAATAGAGGAATACATACCAGGGAAATTTCAGAAATACATCAATAATGATGGCACTATGTGTTCATTAAGCTCATCTACTGAAAAAATTTTTCTAAAAAAAGCTGAATGCTTTGTACATTATTCATGGGAGAGATCGAAGAAGGAACGTATTGTAACAGATATTCAAGGTGTTGACTACAGTTTATGTGATCCTGAAATAGCCTCAAGAAATGTAAAGGAAGGCTCAGAAGTGTTATTCACTGCTGGCAATCTATCCCTTCATGCCATTCAATCTTTTAAAGATGAACACATGTGCAATGAGTTTTGTGAAATGCTCGGGTTACAAACTATGACCTCAATCTGAAGTCATGAAGTCAGAGTTGGTGCAATATCTCCATTGTTCCATGATTCTGATTTACAAATGGAAAATAGAAAAGTTCCAAATTCGAACTTGTATGAGATATCAAAATCAATGAAAAAAACTGCGTTCACAACCAAAATTTTACAAAATTCAAAGATTTTTTTAATTAGAACTTGTCTAAGATTATCAATAAAGATAAAAACAAATTTTATCCCATCTACGGATGCACGAATATGGGTGATGACAACATACATCCACATACATCAACGTTGGCATATAAAAATAAAAGCAATGTTAATGACTATCTATATCTTGAAACTTTTCTTTGAGATAGATAAAAGCATTTTGACAGTCTTGGGGCTTTACTTCAACTGGAAAAGGTATAATCCTTTCACATTTTTCTCTAAAATTAGGCTCCAAAAAATCAATAGGAACATCTAGGACACCACTCAACTCGGCAACTTCTTCCAACTGTTCTTCTGTAACTTCTAAACCTAACAAAGAAAACAATAATATGCACTTCATTAAAATATAAAACTGTTAATGAAGTGTTAAATTTAATAGGTCTGGGTAGGTGTCAACTGACGGACAGCATAAAAAAACCTTCAAGTACACTTGAGTAGTGCAGATTCCAAATGCATATAAAAACAAGTGCCAAATCTGTGTAATTCATTCTAATTGACCTGTTTGTCTACAGTTTTCAAAACAGCAATTCAATATCAAATTTTCCTGCTAAACGAAAGTAATATGAATTCGACAATGTTAATGCTCATTTATTAAGTTTTATGTAAGTGAAGGTCATTAAAGGTGACTTACCACAATTTTCCATGTTGTACTCTGATGGACAATCAAAAATGTGATTTGGGACTCCGTCTGGTAACAAAGTATTCTTTTGTTTCCTAATTCTATGACTATTCCAGATTGTTTTAAAAACTTCCAGCTCCTTTTCTAATATTGGAATTAATAAAAAAAAGCTAACAGTAACCTGTAAAAATGAAAAGCAAACCTAAACAGAATTAATCTAGCCTTCAAATTCAACAAAAATATGATCAGGTTGCTTTTTTACTGAATGGACGAATGAATGGTGTTTAACTCCTACTGTTCTGCACTGATTTCCAGCTAATAAAGACGGGTTTTCACCATGCTGTGTACAATGAGGAAAATTGTGCCAGGACAGTGGCACTAGCACACCTACTCTTATTCAATTTCAAACTTTAAGCACACAGGCCTCGGTTTTTCGTTCCATCCGAACAACTAGTCACTTTTTACTTGTCAGCCCCTGCAACCTGCGTCAAGAAAAAATGGGTTGAAAACCCGTTTGCAAGAACCTGATCTTCTTCTTGATTCTAAACGAGGATCCTCTTGTTAGCTAGCATGCAACCCACTAGACAATCACAGCCTAAAATTATTAATAATAACTAAGTATAAACCTGTCTTCAGTAAAATGGGGGTTATAATAACCATGGTCTTTTAAATAATTTAGTTGTAACTTAAAAAACTTCTCCAGCCTTTCGTGGAGTCCCTTCCACCACCTCTCAATCTTAAATAAATAGTTTTTGGTGACATATCAAATTCATAAGTATATTTTCAATGCACACAAACATTCGAAATTTTATTTACATCTGATGGAAACCTATTGCAGCAAAAATCAAAGTTTTGAAAGCAATGATTGAATATTATCAAACAGATATGCATAACAGATTTAATGTAAATCTGATGAAAACTGTAGCTTTTATTGTGCTCATGTATGAAGGATATATCAAAGCTGTAATATCTAATGTTTGACTGATAGGAAACTGCCTAAAAATACCCCAATTAAACATTAGGCTACCTGATTTGATGTAGATGGCCCATATAAAACTGTCTCAGAAGGGTCCATATCACCCTGTTGACGTAGAAATGCATTTATAGTTGACATTATTCCAGTTTCAGTTCCTTTATCCACTCGAATTAAAGAAGGTACTGTTTTAGTTTCATAAACATAATCAAAGTACCACCGTCCAACTAATTTAGGATTGGAATTTGAAGTCCATACTTTTATCCATAATAATTTTCGACTTGCAGTATCAATGCATCCATAAATGGCTAATGGGAAGGTTGAATTCTGATAACCCATTAATTTATCATGTCTGTCCTAGGAATGGACAAAGTTTGGTCCTTTAGGGGTAAAATTTCCCTTCTTACGCTCTTTACTATTTGGTTCTCGGCCTGCTAAACCGTCAGGGTCCAGGTCAAACATAACTGCATGAATCAAATCCCTGGGAACATTCATTTCATGGTATTGACGTACTTTGAGATGCATCGCTCTATATCCAAGTAATTTTCCAGGGCCATCTAGTTCACTTTGAACGGTAGTTTTAATTCTTCCGATATCTACACATTTATCGATATAATATATATTGAAATACCACAATCGCCTGTCTAAACTCCGAATACTCCATGACGGCATGAGTATTGGCTATAATTTTTCTCTACGATCGGCAATATTTCTGACCTTTTTAGATTTTGATTCACATACTCATTTAAACATTTTCTTAGTTCATCATCATGCCTCCAACCTACGTCATATCTTGTTGCCATAACTTTAAATCACTTTATTTTCGCATAAAAATAAGATTAAAATTAGTAAAAGTGGAAAGAATGATCTAAACATAGACTTGGTTTTCCAGAAGAAAAGAGCATAACCAATTTCAGGTCTGGAGAATCAGGAATAAATTTTAATAGCTTTTCTAATTTTTAACACAAGAGAGTTCATTGCGGAAGATAACACATACTACAGACTACAGTAATTTCTGTGGCAGCTGTAGGGCAGTCAAAGTTTCATTTTAATTTTCTTTTACTTTACTTTCATTTCGTTTTTGTTTTAATTTAAAATTAAAGTCACTTTGATTTTATTTGTAATTTTTATTTTTTTTTTTTTAAATTAAAATGAAACAATTTTTATTTTATTTCTATTTTATTTTAAGAACTAAATGGAAATTAAATTCATTTTTATTTTATTTTAAATTGAAATAAAATATTTTTAAAAATTAAAATCAAAATTAAAAAATTTGAAATCAAATGATTTAAAAGATCAAATAAAAAAAAAAGTTTTTTTTTCTTAAAACGGAAATTTTGAAAACTACATGTGGCAGCCATGGGCCACCATACTGCCACTACTGCATTCGTAATTTCTGATGCTGGGCGTTGGACATCACCCCATGCCTCCATGTCTAAAATTGCCTATATATCTTCCAACCTTCCATCCTGCCAAACACCCAAACTCTTCAAGATAAGACCGCAATTCACTTTTATTGGCCGTTTTTAAATTATTCCCTTTATATACCATCCATTATTTAGTTCCTTTCTTGAATATTTTCATAACTTGTATTAGATCGCTTCGACTAACTTTAGTAGAAGAAGCCATGTCTGCAGGACGGGAGTTGTGTGGCAAGTGATTTATGACCCATACCGGAAATCGGGGAGATAAGTGAACACAGTAATTTAATTCTATCTATTTGTCTAAATGTTATAGCCAGATTTGAGAAAAGTAATTTTTTTTTCCTATTTGTTTTAATGCAACAAGGATTTGTGAATAGTAACTATAATTTATTTCAATTTAAATATGTACTAGCAAGATTTGATAATAGTAATGTTTATTTCTATCTATTTTTCTATATATGCACTAAAAAAAAAATCTCCGCTGGAAAAACTGAATTATCAAATAGGACTTATTTCTTTCTGACATATATTAAGGAATTTTTTCTCCTTATATTTTTTTTTTTTCAATAGAGTACTTTCTCTTACAAATTATTACAGTTTATGTCGCCTATTGGGCGCTATAATAAACTTCTATCTGTACTCCTAATAATATATATCATCATCAACATTTGTATCATCAAAGTAGTTCTCTTCTTGCAATTTCTCTGCCATTTTGGCAGCTTCTTCCGCCCGCTTTCTCCTTTTTTCTTCTTTCTTTTTCCTCTTTTTCTCTTTGCGCACCTAAAAGAAATAGAAAACTCAAAGGTAAAAAGATCTGAATAAAACCCAACACCGTATAGGAAGGAATGTTTAGAAAGACGCGCGATAATTTTTTATCCGCACTTAATTATCAAGGCACGACCCACCTTCCAAAAAGATATCTCGTAAAATTTTAAACATAAATTTTTTTGTGGCCAGTTACTCCAGACGACTTGTTGGAGGAAAAAGTAACAACATAGATTCGCTGATCTTAAACACATCACAGATGCGTTGACCACACCGGACATCTTTAACATAACACAGATGCACTGATGACGCTAAATATTTTAACCACATCACACATCACAGATGTGCTAACCAAGTTCAAACGCAACACAGATGAGCTTACACGCCAGATATCTTAAACACATCATAGATACACGCCAGATACCTTAAACACATCACAAATGCGCTGATCACGCCAAATATTCAAACACATCACAGATTGGCTGACCACGCCAGACATCTTAAACATATCAGAGATCCGTTGACCACGCCAGATATCTTAAACACATCAGAGATGCGGTGATGACGTCAGATAGCTTAAAGACAGCACAGATGCGCTGAACAGGCCAGATATCTTACACATATCAGAGATGCGCTGATCACGTGAGATAGCTTAAAGAGATCAAAGATGCGCTGATCACGCCAGATATCTTAAAGAGATCAAAGATGCGCTGATCACGTGAGATAGCTTAAACACATCACAGATGCGCTGACCACGCCAGATATCTTAAACACATCAGAGATGCGATGATCACGTCAGATATTCAAACACAGCACAGATGCGCTAACCACGACAGATATTCAAATACATCACAGATGCGATGATCACGTCAACTGACAATTGGGAAAATATATCACACCGCCTCAAAATCTACATGGCTGACATTAGTACCTGGATGTGCTCGAATATGCTAAAGCTTAACGAGGATAAAACGGAACCCATCATGTTTGCGCCGAAACATCGGGCCGAGGATCTAATAGTCTTGCTTTCAATGGAAACATTCTTACTGATACATCCTTCGTCAAAATTCTTGGTATATATCTCGATAAAATCTTATCCATGAACCACCAAGTAACCGCCAACTCGAAATCATGCTACTTTCACATCAGAAATATTGGACGGATCCGGCCCTATATTACTGAAGATGCAACAAAAACACTTGTTCGCTCTCTCGTAACTGCTCGACTAGATTGGGACAACGCACTATTACATGGCACACCTGGAGTGGAGATCCAAAGGCTACAACGTGTGCAAAACACCGGCGCTAGAGTTATAACCCGAACAAGGAAATACGATCCTATCACGCCCGTCAGTAGCATATCGGTGCCAATACAAACTATTGCCCTACGCATTCAAATCTCTGAAACGTCAGGCACCAATCTACCTGCAGGAATTAATAACACTATATAAAACCCGAAGATCTTTGCGCTCTGAGAACAGTTTGATGTTAGTAACGCCGTCTGTGAGAACAAAAACATACGGAGAAAGGCGATTTGACAGAGCAGCTGCTGTCCTATGGAACAAATTGCCATACGACTTACAGAAACACAAACAGTCTATGCCTTTAAAAAACATCTGAAAATACATTTGTTTAAACTTGCATTTTCAAACTGAAACTATGATCGATACTTTCCGTAACTGTGATAAATCTAAATTTTAAGTCATTTTATAGAATTATTTCCTTTAAGGTCTTAACTATCTATATTTTAGACTCTCGCTAGTTCATCAGCCTTTTTTCAGCTTATTGCTTATTTTATGATTTTATTTTTAACCTAGGAACTGTAAAGCGTTTAGAGTAATTCTTTAGCGCTATATAAGCACTGTAAATAATATTAATACATGTAATATACCAACACATAACAGATGCGCTGACGAAGCCAGATATCTTAAACACATCACAGATTATTATCTTGAAGAGAAGACAAGATATATATTGAACATAAAATAGTAGACCACAATATACTGAACATAACATTGAAAACCACAAAACAAAACGTATTTACTGACAACAGCACATGTTCCTAAAGCAACGTTTGGATATATACGTGAGCCAACCATTGCTTTCACAATCCCGATTCAAGTCATTTCAGACTAATATGAGAGCGCAGCTCTCTCGACGGCTTCGATGGCGAAGCCGTCGAGAACGAAGCTCTCTCTTATGGTAACATGTATACATGAATATGCATCAGAAGAACTTTGCACCACTGGTAGTAAAAAAAAAGTGAGAAAAATGATGGCCGCCATGGGGGCCGCCATGTTTGTTTACAGCTAGGTCGCAGTCAATCCGCAGTCAATCAAGGTAGTCTCGAAGTGAATATTCTGGAATTCTTAAAATAATAACATTTCTTTCACAATTTCTTTGTACCCTATTTAAACAACTTACGTTTAATCTTAATTTTTCCTGAATGTCTTGCCGTCGAAATTATGTTGACAGGGCGTTTTGTGACGTCACACGCTATTTATGACATCGAAATTTATCAATGAATGACATTATTTTGCGTAATCATTGTCATTATTATCAATAGCCCTAGTCTGCGCTCTCATTCAAGGCCATGCCTTATTCATATTAACCTTCCTTGGCAAACTATACGTCACTACTAAATGTATCCAATCAATGATCTCGTAACATTTTGCTACATGTAATTCAAAATGGCGGCCTTCATTAAATAGCTGTTTTCATTAATTTTCAAGATAGCTTGCCAGGCAATAGACCGACATGTTGACCCCAAATTATGTTGAGAGATTTTGTAATACTTCCTTTAGAGTGTAAAATTGAACAAGGGCAAAAACTGACACTAAATATATTTCGATGTACTTCCGGCTAAACATGAGAAAAACGAAGTGTTTTGATTGAAACCAATACTGAGAAAAACGACGGTAAAAAAGCTTCTAGCCTTCGTCCCGATTTGTCCATAAATAGTAACTGTTTCATATCCTAGTAGTAAGCAGAAAAGAACGATAAAACTTATATAATTACGCACATTTATTCAAGGAATAGTAAAATTTCACTAGAAAATAACCGGCCAATGACATTTAATTAAACTTTCTGTCAACTTCATAACTGTTAAAAAGAATAATTCTCAATGACCGGCAAGCTATCATCGTCAAGAATTCTATGTGAGGGCCGACATTTTCTTCGTCATGTTTTTTTTTTTTTTTTTTTTATCCGCTTACCCACCCACACTCCGTTCAAGTGCTGGTGGGCTAGTTTAAGCATATGTACTTAAGCAATAAACGGTCACCCTATGGCGGTTATGGTCGTATATCAGGACAAAGGTTGGATGGAAAATTGAATGAATGCGCGTTAGCGTCATAGGGTGACCGTTTATTGCTTATATTTACGTTTTCAAAACCTGTCACCACGACAAATTCTACTCTTTGCGTGAAAATTTCATATTACCCGCCTTTGTCGCTAGAGTTGATCTTGTTGATGGAATAGCCCTTTTCTTTTCGTCAGAATACAGTTCGCGGGGGAAAGTTCTCAAAATGTAAGAAAAAACAATGTTTATCTCAATTTTATGTTTATAAATCTTTATAAATCAATTCATTTATCAATAAATATAAAACATTTTGGTATGAATTCCGACTTTAACGATGAAAAGCAACAAAATCATGAAATTTAATGAACGCGGATACAATTGAACAACGGAGAGGTGATTCGGCTAGACCTGACCGCATGTAAACAAGTAGGAAAGTTGAGAAAATGAAAGAAACTATAAAGACCAATCTAGGAAAATTGATAGGTGACCACAGTCTACACTCAATTCAATTAATTTTCAGTAAAAGTATAGTATTTTGAAACTTAATATTTAACAATCCATAAACCTGCACTTTTAGGCTCTTAAACTGAAGAGAGTAACTAGGTCAAATGGGTCTACGGCTATGGCCAGTACACTCAGGCTTAATTCGATTGAGTTCTATCGCATTTTGCCAATTATTTTTGTATGAGATATTAGATTGGCTTTGGGTTAGGCTAATGGAAACTTTATTACATATTAGAATTCAACATTAAAATTTGGAATTTTACGTTCAAGCGTGAAGATGATCGACGTCAATAGCGCGACGGCCATGTTTATTTACATTGGTTACCGTGTAATACTACGCTCAATGTTTTGGTGATGTGGCAATGGCAGTTATTGTCTCATAAACGCCACACGTATTAACATTAGTCCAATTGAGAAAAACAATAGCTAATGTAATTCTAACAAAGGCAATTGTGAGGTGATCATCATCGTGTAACCGAGTAGAAAAAAATATTTATATAGTATAATTGTATGTATGGAAAAATAATATATTTGTAAATATGGAAAATAAATTTTTTTTTTTCACGGAAATGTATTATATGTAAATATATATAAATTATGTTATTGCACGGATAGATAATGTATAAATAAATTGTAAATATAAACTATCTCTCTATATATATATGTATAAAAATATAAAGCTATAAAGCTATGATGATATTATATAATATGTACAATTAATTATTCAGTGTATTATCTATATGATATGCTGTAAATATATAATGTTAATGAAACTTGGTATACATGTATACTAGTATATTGATGGTATCTCGGTCAAGTTCGAAAATGGAAATTATCGCATTAACGGTTTTTGAGTTATTGCCCTTGACTTAGAAAAATCTTGTCAAAATTTTAGTTTCGATGCAATAAATCCTCCAATTTTCAGAGGATGTTGATGAAACTTGGTGTGAGCATTGGAATTGATTAGGCCTCAGTCAAGTTTGAATTTTACAGTTTTTCAATGAATTGTTTTAAGTTATTGCCCTTGACTTAGTAAAATTGCGTCAAAATTCTATTGTGGTTACAATAAGAAGCTCTAATTTTCAAAGGATTTTGATGGAACTTGGTGTAAGCATCAGAATCGATAAGACATTAGTCAAGTTTGAATTTCTGACTTTTTTTAACAAATGGTTTTTGGGTTATTGCCCTTGACTTAGTAAAATTGCGTCAAAAATATTTGTGGGTGCAAAATAAGCTACAATTTTTTAATAGATTTGATGAAACTTGGTATGAGTATTGAAATAGATAAAATGGTGGTCAAGTTCTAATTTGACAATTTTTGAGTTTTTGCCCTTAACTTCAATATTAATTCAGTGAATGTTTTTGAGTTATTGCTCTATTTATTTTTCAAATTCAATGCTACCAGTGGGCGTATGTTACCTTGCCTGGCAAGCTATCTTTATATAAGATGGTAACTCCCCTAGTTCTAGGATCAGGGCTGTTAGAGCTAATCAGTCGGTAAGGACTTGTTGCCTCTATATCAGAGACAATTCCTGTTTCCTGCAGACTGATTACCTCCGAAGTATTATAGTCCTTCATTATTTTGCTGATTTTTTTAGAAAATCCTCTACAAACATTTTAGGTTGTGAAAAGCATTATGAAAAATAAAAGAAATTAGAACTGTGAACAGCTCCGAGCGTGGCAACTATACGTTATCCCATGGATTTCGAACATTTTGAAACTTCTAACCAGCTAGCTTTCAATTCCGGTACTTTTCAGCCTACAATTGTGGAACAAGCGTAAACTTTCCGCTATATAGGCAATTTTTTTCTACTATAAGTTTCTACTATCAGTTCCTTATTAGATTTTTGTACATGTCTAAGATTTCGGTAGGATATTTACATAAATTCCAAACCAAAATTTAAGTAGGTAGGAAGATGACAATTTGTCATGAAATTTAAACTCTCCATATTCAAATTTAAACATTATTTTGTAACTTTGGTTGTAATTAACATAGAGAGAAACTTCAAGCTATGTGATAATTTGCTAAGTCACAGCTTTATAAAGAGATATTTTTTGAATTTGTATGCAAAAATTTTACAAAAAAATAAATAAATTTTATTAGGGTTATCAGATTACATCATTTGATTAATTTACCTGTGTGCGTTGAACCGTGACAATAGTTCATCTGTGTTTTATAAGCATTATATATCTGCTACTCTTCAAATGACTGTATTTGACATTTTTTTATAAAATCATTTCTATTCAAGATACGAACAAAGTTCGAACTGATCAATGACAAGCGAATTTACTTCTTTTACGTGATGTATGTTTTGAATTTGAATGGAAATATTTTGCCAAAAAAAATAAAACTAGAACCGTTAGACGGTACCAAGGCAGTGCGCGTCCCTTCTATTGCATGGGTGAAACGTTGCATTTATAATATCCAATTCCATAATAATAAATAGACCTGTTTGTAACAATTGTGCAGCTTCCGAGATATTTAGAATTTGTTATATCTCCTGGCTGTCATTTAAAAAAGAACGTAACCACGCCTACTCAGTATAATGACTTGTTTTGATTGGTTGCGATACTTAAACTGGAAATGTCAAAATTTGTCTTGACCAAACGATAAGAAATTAACACAATTTGACTTTATGACCTGTTACATTATCTTCTTAACTCTTCTTGTAACATTTATATCTGTTTAATTAGTGTGTAAAACAAAACGTCGAAAAAACAAATTTGTGGTCTAAGGGACATAACACCTTATTTGAGATTACAAATTGATCTCGGATTAAATTAACTTTCCAGATCGTTGATACTTTTAATTTGTTTATTTATTTATTTATCAATCTTAATTTAGGTGTAGTAGGAACATTAGATCCTGCAATTTGTGGCAAATTGCCATGGTATAACATAGAGACATCAAATTAACAGCGGGGCTTTACATCTTTAAGAGGGTATTTTATAGAGTTCCGTCCCTTAGACCACTAGTCCACTCAACTGTACATTATTTTTGCTTAAGAGAATATCATTTAAAATTCTAAAAGGTTGTCATTCCTTCCAAATATTCCATATCATACATCGCCCACAACGAGAAATGAACAACCATTCCTTTTATTTACGATATATAATATCTTTGAATCATTTTAACTGGATTAATTTTTAATCGTAAAAAAATCAAAATCAAAATAACAATTCAAAAATCGGTTTCCATATAAATTTCGGCACTGATATACATGTACATCAAAATAACACAAATTGAATTATCTTCCGAGACCCTATTTCGAAGAAAAATACACACAGTTAGTATAGAAGAAATTACAAAATTTGCAAATTTAAAACGTGCAATTTTGATCAAATATCAAGTGTTATACACCATTGGAAAGAATAACTAGACCTGTTTGTAACAGTTCTGCAGCTTTCGAGCTATTTCGAATTTGTTGGTCTCCTGGCTGTCATTTAAGGATAGAATGTAGATTGATTTTGCGATTATTGGGAGAGATGATTTATTCATGATTTAACACGTGACATTTGAGCTTGTTAATAGACTGGCATTCATTAAGGTTTGTGATGTAAAAATATCTGGGCTTAACCACGCCCACAAAGTCCATTGACTTGTTTTGGAAACTTCAACTGGAAATGTCAAAATTTGTGAATTGACCGTTTTATAGGAAAAATTCGCAATTTTTAAATGCCGATAAACCGAAAGTTTACATTTTGCTATAAAGCTTAATATGTCATTTGATAGAACGTATCACATATGTATAGGTATAAAGATCGCCAAAGGTCAACGTCACAATATACACCTTCGAAGTTTTTATAATTTTTAATCGTAATTAAATCAAAATCAAATTAAAAATTCAAAAATCAGTTTCCATATAAATTTCGGCAATCGGTTATAGATTCTATATACATGTCCATCAAAATAACACATATTGACTGATCCCCCGAGACCCTATTTCGATTGAAAGAAAAATACACACAGTGATGTAAAATATCTGGGCTTAACCACGCCCACAAAGTCTAATGACTTGTTTTGATTGGTTGGGATACTTTAACTGGAAATGTCAAAATTTGTGTCTTGACCAAAAGATAAGAAATTAACACAATCAGACTTTATGACCTGTTGCATTTATATCTGTTAAATTAGAGTGTAATTTTATTCTTAAACTTTTCGCAATTTTTATTGATACATATTGGTTTGTATATTGCTTGAAAGCTGGGAATTTGCACATTATAAATCTGTTCGAATATTGTTTTTAAGTTAAATAGAACTAAATATAAAAAAATATGACTGTTAAAATCGCTTATTTTCTACTAGGCGTATTTTCGTCAGTTTTCGGTCTATAGCTAAAATAAAGATATTGTTAGAAAGCTGATGAAAATCACATCACAATAATGTCAATTAGAATGTTGCGAAGAGATATGAGATATAACCATCTGAAGATACGAGAAATATGCAAATTACCAATTTTTGGATCCCTATTAATCCAAATGTTCTTTACTAAAATCAAGGTATCATATGAACCTTTCGCCAATGAAGATGATTGTGCAGAAAAATAAAGGATGCATATTAGTAAGTTAGTCCTCTTCGTTCCTTGCGGAGAATAGGGCTGCTACAGACGTTCTCCATCTCACTCTGTTATGAGCTGTTCTTTTTGCTTCATTCCAGGTCTTGCCAATCCTTCCTAGCTCTTTCAGTCTTATTCTTTTCAAGCTATGTAAAGGTCGTCCTTGTCTTCTATGCCCTTGGGGATTCCAGTCCAGTGCCTCTCTGGTGATGTTGTTTTGAGATCACAAGGATGTATATGGTAGAGTTCAAAAGTTATGAACTTTCAAACGGAAGTCAGTTTTGAAAAACTTTGGCAGGACCTGGTCCAAAGACAAATTTGAAATTGAAAAATATGCCAATAGAGGACCTAGATAATTATCCAAATAATATTTTAAAACAAGTCTGAAAAAAATAGGATTAAAAATGGCGGACGAGTAGTATTTTTCCAATAATTTGCATATTTCAAGATGGCGATCAAACGGTTAGGAATTTGCATATACGGCATACATACAAAATGAAGATATTGATGGTACTAATTCTGTGGAATAATAAAATTGCAAGTTTGTGCAAAAATTTAATCCGAAAATTCCGATTTCTGTGATTTTCTACATTTTTTGGTCATTTTCGGACGTTTCCGGCTAATTTCGGAAAATGTTTTATCGGAATCTTTAATGATAATTTTTTGTCTACTCAACTACCAATTTTTGTATAAAAATAAGACGTAAATTTAAAAAAAAACACGTGCTTTTTCATAAATCACGCACAATTAATATGGAACTAAGAACAAAATTTTCAAATATTAAAAAGCGCAATTTTGATCAAAATATAAAGTGTTATACACCATTGGAAAGAATAAATTACGCGTAATAAGGACATAAAAGAAATTTTGACGTATGTAAATTAGGTCACGTGACATAGCTCTTCGAAGTTAAAAAGTGCAATTTTCAAATGGCTGTAAAACCGGAAGTTGATATTGCACAACACAAATGAAGACATCAATGGATAGACCTCGACAAGGGCAGCAACTTTTGTGCAGGTCACATGGTCACCAAAGGTCAAGGTCACGATATATGAACGTTTGAAAATTAGGCACTAAGTGAAAAAAAAGAACCGGAAATGAAAGGTAAGCTAAATCGAAATTCAAAATTCGGCCTCCTAAGAATTGTTAGCAATCGATTGAAGATTACATAGACATCAAAATTACCATTGTCCGATTAACCCCTAAGGCCCAATTTTTCACTTTACACAAGTAAGTGGTTTAATGATGGCGACTGATCTGTTACTTCCGGTTCAATTTTTGTTAATTATAAAATCATTATGGGTTAATAGTAACTAATTACAAAAAAAATTCAAATATCTTTAGAATTCCGGAAGTGAAAATTCGAAGTTTAGCGACGTATGACGCCGAAACCGGAAGTGATGTCGACATTTTGAAAACAGATTTTTCTTGACAAGAAAAATGTTTATCTAACTGCAAATTTTGATTTCGATCTAATCAAAATTGCAAAAGTTAGAAAAAGTGTTAAATTTTAAAATTCAAAAGTCAGCAACAAAAGTAAAAATTTCAAAATTTTTAAACTGCTATTATGTAAATCTAAGTTATAAGTAGTAAATAAAAAAAAGTCCGAACCAGATTGGATAAAAAACGAGCCGTGAGATAGTAAACAAAAATAAAATTTGTGACGTTCTACGTCATTTCCGGTAGAACAAAAATGCGTCATTTTACATTTAAACAACAACGAGCACTAGATTACGTTACAATATCACGTCAGATTGTGTAAGACATTTGCAGTTATGGCTGGGGAGCGTGACCAGAAAGAGACAAAAAAAACTAGAGCCGTACGCCTAACGGCACTGAAGCAGTGCGTTCCATCCAGGGATTCTAACGTTCGTTCGTTAAGCAAAAGACAAAAAGGGTTTATTAAAATAAAAAAATGTGCATCAGAAATGGATTTTGATTTCATAACAAACGCTCCCATACCCCCCTCATCCCCCTTTCCCCTCTTTGCCCCTCCCCATCCTTAGCCCTCATCATCGATTAAGATAGATAATAAGTTAAAATCATAATAAAAAATGGATAGATTGTCGTTTAATCTAAAAAAGATATCCGGATCGCCAGAACCCATATTTGTAAATCGGCCAAACGTAAGAATAATACCCAATACAAAGTAGATTGTTTTATATATTAAATTCGCAATTTTCAGATGGCGATGAAACCAAAAGTAGATATCGTACAATAAATATATATATAGCATTGGATAGACAATGTCGAAGCTATATACAAATCGAAAGGTCACTAATGGTTCAAGTTGTCTTAAGTCGCCAGGGTATAACATTGAGACACCACATAGATAGCGCGGCCTAACATTTTAAAATTTATATTGAATAGAGTTTCGTCCCTTAGACCATTATTCCAGTCAACTGTATATTATTGTTGCATAATTATAAGAGATAAAATTTAAAATTCTAAAGGTTGTAATTTCGTTCCAAATATTCAATATTTACATCACCCACAACTGGAAAAACATATATAACAACTTTGAATCATTTTAACTCGATGTAGAACGATTAAACTAAAAAATAATTTCAGATCGCTGAAACTTATATCTTGTAGATCGCCCAAATGCAACACATTAAACAGATTGTTTTATAGGGAAAATTCGCAATTTTCAAATGGCGATAAAAGCGGAAGTATACATCTTACAATAAAGCTTTATATATCATTGGATAGAACTTCTCGATAGCTATCACATTTATACAGGTCAAAAATTCGTCAAAGGTCAACGTCAGAATAAACGAACCTTTAAAAGTTTTTAAAAATTTTAATCGTAAAAAAATCAAAATCAAAATCAAAATTCAAAAATCTGTTTCCATATATATTTCGGCAATCGGATATAGATACTGTATACATCAAAATAACACAAATCGAATTATCCCCGAGACCCTATTTCGATTTAAAGAAAACACGCATAGTTAGTATAGAAGAAATTTCAAAATTTTGAAATTTTTAAACGCACAATTTTGATTTAAATACCAAGTGTGATATATTAATAGAAAGATGAGATTAAGCGTAAAAGGAATATGTAAGAAATTCTGTCCTATGTAAATTGGGTCACGTGATAGAGCTCTTGAAAGTTAAAATTCGTGATTTTCAATTGGCTGCAAAACCGGAAGTAAACATCGGACAACAAAAGTGGGGATGCCATTGGGCAGATATAATGAAGGGCAATTACTTTTGTTCAGGTCAAAAGGTCATCAAAGGTCAAGGTCACGAAATATGACCGGTTAAAGTTTTGACAATTACTGAAAAAATTCAACCGGAAATAAAAGAAAAGCAAAATCGAAATTCAAAAATTCCTTCCGGTAACTTTTTTGCGCAATCAATTGATGTTTCTAGAAAATCTAAAATTATGCAAATTAGACTTATCCCTGAGAACTTATTTCAGTTTTACAAAATTTAGTCGTATCAAGATGGCGGAAGATCCGTTACTTCCGGTTCGAATTTTCTTAATTAAGCATCATTCAATAGACAATTGTAGCTAATTGCAAAATAAATTTTTCAAATATCTTCATTATTCCGGAAGTGCAAAGTTCAACTTTAAAAGCAATTATAATCAAAACCGGAAGTGATATCGAAATTTTGAAAATTAATTATACTTCGCAATCCAAATGTCTATATATCTGTAAGTTTTCAGATCGATCGAAATAAAACTGTAGAAGTTAGAAAATGCAAAAAATTTCAAATTCAAAATGTCAGCGAGAAAGTTGGGAAATGTATAATTCTTAAATTGCTATCTTTTAAAACTAAATTCAATGTAGTTACCTAAAAAAAAACTTCAAAATCGGATCAAAAATAAAGCCGCAAATTGAAAAACAAAGAAAAACTGTAGACGGCGCTACGTCATTTCCTGTAGGTCAAAATGGCGTCAAAATACATTCATCAGATTTAGTCTCGCGACATTTTCGGGAGAAATGTTAACAGAATGTGCGTGGCATGTGTAGTTTTGGCTGGGCGCTCTGACCAGAACTAGAACTGTGAACAGTACTGAGAGTGGCAAACAACCCCTATGGGGCCACTTGATACAAGGTCACATGATATAGCCTTTTTTAAACACTCAAAACAAACTTTTTAACAACCATTATAACCCATTTTTATGGACAGCTTAGGTCAAGTACATTATTTGACTTGGAAATTATTAAGGTAATTGAAGGTCAAGGTCACTTGATATAGCCTTTTGAATTTTTTTCAAAACTAAAACGGGTACAGAAAAATTGTTGTTGACCATTATAGGCCTATGTGTGGATAGCAAAGGTCAAGAACATTCTACTTTAATAGACAACAATTATTATGGATATAGACTTCTATTTATTAATTCAAACACAACGTTTCATTACACATACAGGTAACGTTATCAAGTGATAAACCTTAACAAGGTACAATAACTATATATGTATATCTTGGAAGCCAAACTTAACAACTCAGTAAAACAAACTTGGATGGACAGCAATAACAGTAAGGCTGGATGAGCTAGTGAATGAGGATTATTAATAACAACAAGAATCATACAATTTCCCAACAGTCGCTTATGTAGTGGCCAGTATCTCTGTTCATGTTTGGTTTATTTCTCTTAATTTCAATGGCTTCTCTGATGGTTCTATTTTTCCATTTTGGGAGATTAGTAGCTAATATAGTGGGTTTAGACCAATTTATACTGTGGGTCGGGTTATTTTGTATATGTTCTGCCACTACATAAGCGACTGTTGGGAAATTGTATGATTCTTGTTGTTATTAATAATCCTCATTCACTAGCTCATCCAGCCTTACTGTTATTGCTGTCCATCCAATCATAATGTGCTCTAATCTACATTGCTGTTAATCTATTTGATCTTATAATTATTTAACGGAGCACCTTTAATCATTGGTAATCCCTTATAATCAAGTTTGTTTTACTGAGTTGTTAAGTTTGGCTTCCAAGATATACATATATAGTTATTGTACCTTGTTAAGGTTTATCACTTGATAACGTTACCTGTATGTGTAATGAAACGTTGTGTTTGAATTAATAAATAGAAGTCTACATCCATAATAATTGTTGTCTATTAATGTGCTGTGATACTTCTAAATGTCGTTCAAGGATTATAACATTCTACTTGTAAAAATTCAGGGTCATTGAAGGTCAAGGTCATTTAATATAATTGTTGTCGATCATGATAGGCATATGTGTGGATAGCTTAGGTCAAGAACATCCTACTTGAAAAAATTCAGGGTCATTGAAGGTCAATGTCATTGTATTTGGCCTTTTGAATTTTCAAAATAATTCAATTTGGCATTAAAAAAATTTAAATTTGAAAATCAAAATTCTGTTCCCAACAAGTTTTAGATAAAGTAACAAGGTTTCGAAAAACACCAAAATCGGATAAAAATTTTGCTGCATGTTACCGTTCTGTGATGACACATAAAGTATCACTTCCGGTTTGGATTTTGTATGCTAAAAGGGTTCTAATTATGGCTGATAGTATATATGTATAGCTTTTGTACTGATTTCTTACATACACCGGAAGCTGGGTGACCCAACGCGGTTCTAAAAAACAGGAAGTTCTCACGCAAGAACCGGAAGTGGTAAAAAAAATTTATGATGCGGTTTTATTTCTATAGGCGATTTCTCTATATTCTGTAATTTTCAAAGCGATCGGATAATTAGCAACAAAGTTATGCAATTATTCAATTATTATTATGCAATTACTAACTACTGATGCGTAAAAATTTTAGTTTTATATATTCATTTTCTATTCCAGAACCTATCTTATCGTATTTTTCATACCAAATGTCTATACCATTTTTGAGTTGGGCTAGGAAGCTTCCCGAAAAAAAAAAGTCTAATGAAAACAACGAGTAGCAAATTTCTAATTTGCCACTCAAAAATAGTCATTTCGAAAACAAAGCAGTGCGTTCTTCGAACGCCAACTAGAACCGTTAGACCAAGGCAGTGCGCGTCACTTCTATTGCATGGATGAAACGTTGCATTTATAATATCCAATTCCATAATAATAACTAGACCTGTTTGTAACAGTTGTGCAGCTTCCGAGATATTTAGAATTTGTTATATCTCCTGGCTGTCATTTAAAATAGAACTAACCACGCCTACACAGTATAATGACTTGTTTTGATTGGTTGCGATACTTTAACAAAATTTGTGTCTTGACCAAACGATAAGAAATTAACACAATTTGACTTTATGACCTGTTACATTATCTTCTTAACTCTTCTTGTAACATTTATATCTGTTAAATTAGGGTGTAAAACAAAACGTCGAAAAAACAAATTTGTGGGACATAACACCTTATTTGAGATTACAAATTGATCTCGGATTTCATTAACTTTCCAGATCGTTGATACTTGTTAATTTGTTTATTTTTTTATTTTTTTGTTTATTTATCGATCTTAATTTAGGTGTAGTAGGAACATTAAAAAATAAAATAAGATTTTGGGTGTTAAGAAATTACATAATCAGATTAATTTGTTCCCCAGCTCAGTGATTTGACAAGTAGGTGTGAAAATTTAAACCACCAGTTTTATTGACATGTTATATTACAGGCTTTAACACCCTGACTGATCAATTTGAAACAAATTTTATGAAATAAAAAACCCAAAATTGGTATTTATTTTGTTAATTTATCTAAAATTAATGCTTTGAATTTTCATGGTTAAACGACCATGTCGCATATCATTTAAGAGACAATTTAATTTTGAGTCCAATGATGTATACCACATTGATGTGGGATGAATATATTTTATGTTAGTACTGGAGTTGTAAAATTTCATTTTGCTTTTTTAAAATATGCTTCTGCACTTTTGGCATATATCCTTTATTGAAGAGTTTTGAGGCTATTATAAAACAGAAAATCTCAAGTCAATGTGTTCAAAAGGGAACATGGTATTGCCTTCAAAGTTTCAAAAATGTCAGAATTCGGTTGGCTATAAAACCCAGAAGTTGATATTTTTATTATAGACAGCTGAGGTCAAGGCCATTCTATATGGAATATTTCAAGGTCATTGAAGGTGAAGGTCACAAGATATAGAATTTCAAATTATCAAAAAATTCAAACGGGCATAAAATAAATTTAAGTTCGAAAATCAAAATTCTGTTTCAAACATCCTTTAGATAAGGGAGCAAGGTTTTGATAGATACCAAAATCATACAAATCGGATAATAAATGACGGACTAATTAAATTTTAAAGAAAATTTGCCATTCTCGGAAAATGGCGCATGCGAAACTAGCAATTGCAATTTTTTTCTTCTCGTGGGATGCAAATTATTTTGTATAGTTAATATATACTGTGTTTGCTTGAATTACACGGGATGTAGGGTCGCCTGAGATGAAAAAACCGGAAGTCCCCACGCCCGAACCGGAAGTGATCAAAAATAGTTGATGATATATTTTTAATTGTGTTGCATATCTATCTATGTCCTGTAAATTTCAGATCGATCCGAACATTAGAGCCCGAAAGAGTTACATAACCGTCAAAAATTGCAAAATAGTCGGATTTCGGTGGGCTCTAAAACCAGAAGTTAATATTTGTCATGCAATATCAGCACATCTATAGACAGCTGAGGTCAATGACATTCTACATCTCAAATTTCAAGGTCATTGAAGGTCAAGGTCACGAGATATAGAGTTTTGAATTTTCGAAAAATTCGAACGGGCATAAAAAAAATTCAAATTCGAAAATAAAAATTCTGTTCCCAACATTTTTTAGATAAAGTATCAAGGTTTTGATAGACACCAAAATCATAAAAATCGGTTAATAATTGGCGGAAAATTTGCCATTTTTGAAAACTGCGCATGCGCAATATTCAATTTAATTTTTCTTCATCTTAGGGGATTAAAATCATTTAGTATAGCTAAAATATACTGTTTTTGTTTAGATTCTTGAATTACATGGGAAGCAGGGTCGCCCGACATGAGACGAAAAAAACGGAAGTCCCCACGCCCAAACCGGAAGTGATCAAAAAATTTTGATGATGTAGTATTAATTGCGCTGCCTATCTATCTATATCCTGTAAAGTTCAGACCGATCCGACTATTAGGGCCCGAGCTAGCTTGAAATCTTATTTGCATATCATGCAATTAGCCACTTTCGGGTTGGCGAAAATTTCATGTTAGATATTCATTTTTGATTCCAGCCCATATAAACACCATTGGTGAAAACAGAAATAGTCTATCTTTTTCCGTTTGAGCTAGCGAGCTTCCCAAAAAAATAAATATTTGAGCCAGGAGTATGTGAATATCAATCAAATGGATCATTAAATGTAACATGAACGTAAGTTTTGAAAATCTGGACTTTATGGCATGTGGGAATGCTGTGTAGAAATTAGGATGTAAATTAAGGAAAACGAAAATGCAAAAAAGTATGGTGAGATCTCAAATTTTATTGTTGACAGAGCTCTAACGGGATGTTAAAAAGCACAAATGGTGATCAGAGAATCAATACCAGTCAACATCGGGTACTTCCACCTCGCACTTGGATCACTGCTTCCAGTCTCCTCCTCATACCCCTCACAAGACATTAGAATGTTTACATGGGCATCTGACGCCACTACTCGTGCAAGGCTGCTTCCAGTTGGTGCAAGTTCTGTGGAGGAGGGTGGCGAGATTTAATCCTGCGCCCCAAAATGTCCCGAACATGTTCCAGAGGATTCAGATCTGGACTCATCGCTGGCCAAGGGATGTTCTGGACAGCATTGTTGTGGATGAATTGGGTGACAGCTCTCGAGCGATGAGGCCTAGCGTTGTCATCCATAAATACGGGTCTGTTGGCTAATGTGTGATCATCAAAATGTGGAACAACAGCTGGATCGAGAACTTCCTGGAGGTAGCGAGCCCCTGTCAAATTCCCTTGTATGGTTACCAAATCCAGCTTGCAATCAAATGAGAAGCAGCCCCATACCATAACCGAACCACCACCATAGGCTACCGTTGGCATGATGTTCCTTGGTACATAAGCTGTGCCTGGACGCCTCCAAACCTTCACTCGGCCATCCACCACATGCAGGAAAAATCTGCTTTCATCAGATCAGTGCACTCTCCTCTGGCAATCTCCTTGAAAGAATACCCGGCTCTGCGCAAGCCACTTAACAGCTTCTTTTATACACATTTTACCACAGGGAGATACTGCATTTTGCAAAATTCATGCCTCATACTTTTCTTGTGCACTTTGTTGCATTTGCGAGATTGTTTTCCAAAGGAAACCACAATGAATCAAAACCCAAATCCCCATGGGAGAATGCCCTACAAGACCCCTTTCGGGTGCTCTCCATTTTATGATGTACCAGTGGTTTTAATATGGGGGTGCAACACTTTTTTTGTTGTGAATATTTCTCTTTTTTTTATGTTTCTTAATGATTAATGGCATCTATTTGTTATTCTTTTGTGCAGATTTCCCTCTAGAACCAGAAGGGGTTTCTGCACTTAAGATAGATTTCTGACTCTCGGTTAGAATTTGGTGGACGATATCTGTTGTTGAGTCATGGCCTGGTTTACATTTTTTGGTTTCTTCAACCAGGCTGCTTCTGTCTCGGTCCCTTTTTCTATCTTTAGGGTTGGAACACGAAGACATAGGCGTGTCCTTGAGAGTCTTTTTCTTATCTTGGGGGGCCTAAATTTTATTTAACTTGGGGGCACTGGCTATGATACTAGATCTGTTGGCAATTTCCTCCTTGCTTTTATCATAATCGGATTCATCCAACCTGGGGTGTCCTGAGGGTTTATAACATTGGACACGTTTGGGGTGGAGGTTTTCCGTATATTTTGAATAATGTTAAGAACTGATTTCACGAGCTGGTGGGTGCCTTCTTTTTGGGGTTATGGATTTGGAAGGCACCTGAATCTTCTTTATCTATGATGGGGGTGGGGGTGGGGGACGAGTAGGGCAGTCCCTTGCCGTATGCTCTTCGACTTGCCATACGTAGCTTCTATCGGCTTTGGGCTGACCCTCATTCTTTATCTCCAATCTACATCCTTGATGGTAATATTGGATGGGATTGGGTTGCTTACCTTGTTGGTATAAATGAAGCAGACTCCGTTGTACATATAAGGGTGGTCTCTATATATGTACAACGGATTATTTTGTTTGAAATACAATACTGGTTCAGCTTTGAGAGTGCATTTCGTATGACACGCCAAAGATAGTAATGCGTATACCCTGGGTGTTATATTGGGGGATAATCGTCGCTCTATCAATGGTGTACACGACTCCATTATATGGTTCACATCCACTCCCAAATTCAAACCAGTTTTCGAAGGTCTTGATGTCCTCTTCCTTAGAGAAAGACACCAAGAACTTCGATTGGCCAACATTCTGGAAGCATTTTATGTTGTGAAGAGGAGCTCCCCTTTGCTGGAAAATGCCCAGCATTTCCTCAGACTTAATGTCGATTGGTTTTCAAGGCTTTATTTCCATAGAAAGCTTCCTCTCTAAATTTATCGAGGCCATTATAAAGCTATTTAAGTGTAAACGTATATACAATAATATTTTTTTCCCTAATATATAAGTACTTCTTTTTTATGTGTGAAAAATGAAAAATGAATTAAAACACGAAGAAGGAAAATCTATGTATATAAATATGTTAAAATAAAAAATAAATATATTTTTGTTTTTTGGGTTTTTTTTATTCTATAGTCTATTAGAATTGGTGATTACCAATATATATAGGCCTATCAAACTCCTTTTGAAATGGTGTTTGATTGCTACAGGCTAATAGGAGAACAAAAATTTGTTTTGTTTTTGTGAATGAGGTAAACTTTTTTTTTGTGAAGTAAGAATATGGTAGGTGATTACTAGTATTCAGTATTTGTTTTTTTTTTTTGATAATTGTGAATGGACACTAGATCTTGAAATACAAATGAACCACCACGGAATTCTATTGTCGGGTCGCCATTTGCATTGCAAGTTGAGCTATAAAAAAAATAGTCAAATTAAATCTCCTTGCATCCGAGTTTTGATGGTAGACCTCGGTTTAAAAGTTTTGCTATCTATTTCTACTGCTATCTGATAAATGTTTTCCCCGATTTTTCCCAACCTTAGGTGGACTTAACGGGCCGTCAAAGTACAAAATGTACCCGACCCTTAAAAAATCATATCTATATCTCAGAGCAATATTATAGAGTAGTTACGCTTGTAGGTCATTGAATTATATGGTTACTCCATTACGAATATTTTTCTATCCAGGAAAAAAAAAGATATAAAAAATCCCAGAGCTCGAAGCAGACACGTCTTATTCTCTTGCTGACATGCGCAGACATGTTTACGTTGTTCCTCTGAGGAAGTCATGATGAGGGGGGAATAAATACATACGTATTTGATTTTCAATAGGTTTTCATCCTTGGGCAAAAACAAATACTCAAGCCAAGTTTAATCAAAATCCATTAAGAATTGTTCTTTCTAGAATATTTACAAGCTAAAATTGAACGCGTTTTCAAGAACAAAAGCAGTAACTCATACTAAATATTTTTCGATTTCGCTTATTTTCAATAGGGTTCATCCTATAACACACTCTCACACCAAGCTTCATCCAAATCGGTCAAGAATTGTGCCATGTAGAGTGTTTACGATACAAAAATCAAACACGTTATATAGAACAAGGTACGGAGCCCCTAACACGCAGTGGAAATACTTTTTTTTTAAAGTTATTTCGTTTAAACGAAATAATTAATTCGTTTAAACGAAATAATTATTTCGTTTAAACGAATTAATTTGACTATTTCGTTTAAACGATTTAAATTATTTCGTTTAAACGAATTAATTATTTCGTTAAAACGAATTAATTATTTCGTTAAAACGAATTATTTTGACTAAATTATTTCGTTTAAACGAATTAATTTGGCTATTTCGTTTAAACGATTTAAATTATTTCGTTTAAACGAATTAATTTGACTATTTCGTTTAAACGATTTAAATTAATTCGTTTAAACGAAATAATTAATTCGTTTAAACGAAATAATTAATTCGTTTAAACGAAATAATTAATTCGTTTAAACGAAATAATAAATTCGTTTAAACGAAATAATTTGACTATTTAAACTATATTGCGTATGCGTCATTGTATTATATTCGGTGCAAGATGTCGGAAAATCGGCTAAATTTGATAAAGATGTATTTTCTTATGGGTCTGAAGCAATTAGAAATTGTTAAAGTTTTGCGAGAGAGAAATGGAATTATTTTATCACTCAGGCAATTGCAAACAATTTTGTATCGTGAAAACCTATACAGACGGCGTAATTGGGATGATATTATTATAGTGGCACAGTTTATTATTAATGAAAATATCGGTTCTGGTGGCTTACATGGTTACAGATGGATGTATCAGAAACTTCAGGAAAATGGATTACGTGCCAGGAAAGAGGAGGTTCGACTAATATTACAGACGATTGATCCTGAAGCTGTTGTTCTGCGACAAAAGCATCGATTAAAACGACGTATTTACAATTCAAAGGGACCAAACTATATTTGGCATTTTGACTCATATGATAAACTTAAACCCTATGGAATATGCATTAATGGATGCATAGATGGGTTTTCGCGCAGAATAATATGGCTCAATGCATATTCGACGAGCAGTGACCCTAAAATTATTGGAGGATATTTTCTTTCACAAGTAGCCCAGATTGGGTGCCCGAGGATTGTGAGAGCCGATAGAGGAACAGAAAATGGTAAAGTTTGTGTCATACAGCGTTATTTGCGAAGAAATGGGGATGATGACTTTGCCGGAGAACGTTCTTTTTTATATGGAAAAAGTACTCATAATCAAAGAATCGAATGTTGGTGGGGTGTGTTAAGAAGACAATTTGCAGAATTTTGGATGGCTTTCTTTGAAAATATCAAAATTAATGGAAATTTTGATGGCGGAGCTATAGATAAGAACTTAATTCTGTTTTGTTTTTTAGGAGTTATTCAGGTAGGTGTCGGTATTTGTTTTCAGTGAGACAAAGAACCCAATTAAGATAATGATATGGCTATACAGTTTAAAATTTCAGATAGAAAAACATTTGATCAATTAGTCAATAAATTACTTAATTTCATGACGACAAATTTGCCAAATAAAAATAACAATTATTTATAGCTGCTTTAAATTGATAGTTCCAAAAATAACTAATATATACTACTAATCCCTATATCCATACTATCAAACCAATAAGTTTTGTCATTTCTTTTGCCCTATATGCTTTTAATGTGATACATAATTTTTGACGACTTGAAGTACTTCAGACACAAAATCACGGGTTTAGTTTAGCATTTTTTTAAATTTCAGGATGAGATAGATTCTGTTGCTAAAGTATGGGATTCCCACTACATTCGCCCGACGAAAAATCAACATGTTCCATTTGGTCGCCCTCGTATTATGTTTTCTATACCTGAATTATATAATGTCGAAGATTACAGTATAGGAATCGAACAACATGAGATCGAAGTTTGCAGAAATGAAGTAGAATTTCGTAAAACAATTGCTTGTGATGAAGATATCTTTGAAATGTGTCAATATATCATGTCCGAGGACAGTTTATGTTACCCAACTGATGCGTATACTGCATTAAACTTATATCTCGTTTTACGTCATAAACTAATTGACGCGATGGATAATTAAACTAAGTCAAAGCCAATTGAAGCATTTGTTTAGAGCAAACGTAATTAAAATATCTGTATTTAAATTGTTTCATTCAGTTCCCATACCTTACAAAATGGCATAATTCGATGAGCACTCAAATATATCTGCTAGTGTCTATAAAACCATGAAAATCCGAACACTTTAAGGTTTTCTTTCAAATAAGTTTTCTTGGGCTATTGGGATATCTTGTACTTTAGGCTTTCCAACGCACTAAGTGGCATAATTATCCTCTGCCGAGAACACCCAATTTATAACGAAAATGATTTGGGCGTCACTTCTGATCGCATAAAATCTTTATTTACCATTGGATAGATGTTACCTACCAGATTTGTACCTACACGATTCTCATTTCGCTATACTATGCAACAGTACATTAACGTCTTTTCACTACCGAAAAAAAAATTCGTAGTTGCAAGATTTAAATATTAGGTAGATTTCAAACTGCTTCTTACAAAATTGTCACATAGAACATAGAAATTTCAAAATGCATACATCCGAAATTTTTCTATCGATGGATGACTATCCCAAATCCTTGATTCAAAGAATGGTGCTCGATTTAAATCACGTTAGTGTAGTAGGTAATCCCAATCGCTTCTGACAAAATTGTCCACATAGAATTCTTATAGCAATCTCAAAATTCATACACAAGATGGAATCGCTATAGGAACGTCAAAATCATCAAACTATCGAATAAGGACAATCGCAAAGTGCAAGATTCGAAGTATGGTGGTCCATATAAATGAATTGCTACAGAAATTTCAAAATTCATACATTACATATCACTCTATCGAATGATGAAAAAGAGTTGGAGTCCATGATGGTCCATTTAAATCACCTTGGTCTTATATCTCAAATCAAACCATACTAAGAATTATGGATGAGGCACTTTGGGATTGTCATCAATTGATTGAGTAATATCTAATGAATTATTTTTGACTTTTCTGTAGCGATTCTATATGGACAATTTTGTTGGTAGCAATTTGAAATCACGGTAGAGGGGAACTGACATATTATGTATGTATAATATATATACTTGGATGAAGCACTTTAGGATAGTCATCAATCGATAGAAAAATATCTGGTGTATGAACTTTGAAATTTCTGTTAGAATTTTATGAGACAATTTTGTAAGAAGCAGTTTGAAATCTTGTTAGCTTGTTAGTTTCTTAAAACCTGAATCTTGTAGATACAAATGTTTTAGGTTTTTTTTTCGGAAGTGTAAAGATGTTATATGTACGGTGGCACGGTATGGCTAAAATATGAATCGATAGGTACAATTTTAGCAGGTAACTTCCATCCGGTAATTTATCGTTTTTCTAGACAACTACAGCGCAGGTTCACTGACAATAATTAAGTATGTTTCCCCAGACAGACATGTAGGTAGATTTAGTATGTTTCATTCAGACAGACAGGTAGGTAGATTTAGAATCTTTCACCAAGACAGACAGGTGGGTATTTAGTATGTTTCACCCAGACAGACAGGTAGGTAGGATTTAAGCTTTTGTATGTCCCCAGATAGACAAGTAGGTAGATTCAGTGTTTCACCCAGACAGACAGGAAGGTAGATTTAGTATGTTTTCCCTAGACAGACAAGTAGGTAGATTTAGTGTTTCACCCAGACAGACAGGTAGGTAGATTTAGTATGGTTCATCCAGACAGACAGGTAGGTAGATTTAGTATGTTTCACCCAGACAGACAGGTAGGTAGATTTAGTATGCTTCATCTCGACATACAGGTATATAAATTTAGATTGTTTCACCCAGACAGACAAGTATGTAGATTTAGTATGTTTCGTCCAGACAGACAGGTAGGTAGATTTAGTATGTGTCACCCAGATAGACAGGTAGGTAGATTTTAGTATGTTTCACCCAGACAGACAGGTAGGTAGATTTAGTATGTTTCACCCAGACAGACAAGTAGGTAGATTAAGTATGTTTCACCCAGATAGACAGGTAGGTAGATTTAGTATGTTTCACCCAGACAGACAGGTAGGTAGATTTAGTATGTTGCACCCAGACAGACAGGTATGTAAATTTAGAATGTTTCACCCAGGCAGACAAGTAGGTAGATTAAGTATGTTTCACCCAGACAGACAGGTAGGTAGATTTAGAATCTTTCACCCAGATAGACAAGTAGGTAGATTAAGTATGTTTCACCCAGATAGACAGGTAGGTAGATTTAGTGTTTCACCCAGACAGACAGGTAGGTAGATTTAGTATGTTTCACCAAATCAGACAGGTAGGTAGATTTAGTGTTTCACCCAGACAGACAGGTAGGTAGATTTAGTATGTTTCACCAAATCAGATAGGTAGGTAGATTTAGAATGTTTCACCCAGGCAGACAAGTAGGTAGATTAAGTATGTTTCACCCAGACAGACAGGTAGGTAGATTTAGTATGTTTCACCAAGACAGACAGGTGGGTATTTAGTATGCTTCCCCCAGATAGACGGGTAGGTAGATTTAGTATGTTTCACCCAGACAGACAGGTAGGTAGATTTAGAATGTTGCACCCAGACAGACAGGTATGTAAATTTAGAATGTTTCACCCAGGCAGACAAGTAGGTAGATTAAGTATGTTTCACCCAGATAGACGGGTAGGTAGATTAAGTATGTTTCACCCAGATAGACAAGTAGGTAGATTAAGTATGTTTCATCCAGACAGACAGGAAGGTAGATTAAGTATGTTTCAACCGGACAGACAAGTAGGTAGAATAATTATTTTTCACCCAGACAAACAGGTAGGTATATTTAGTATGTTTCACCCAGACAGTAGGTAGATGAAGATGTTAAAAAAAACAATTTTATTGAAAAAAAATTTCTATGAACTCGGAAAACAAAAATACCTTAAAAAATTAATGGAATGTAAAATAAAATGAAAATTTCTTGTGCCTTTTTATTTATTGAAATAATTTTCCACTTAAATGCTACATGCAAAACTACGGAACATAAAACATACCTTAAATTACTCACAAAATTAACAGTATATTAAAGTTGGAATTTCATATTCCTTTTAAATTATCAAAACATAGTTTTACTATATATGTTACATGCAGAACTACGGAAGACAAAGCATATCACTAAAATACTTCACAAAATGAGCGGTAAATAAAAGTTTAATTCCAGGAAATTCCTTATTCCCTTGTAGTTATCAAAACAAAGCTTTCTAAACATGTAACAAAATGAATAGTTAATTTAAGGAAATTCCCTCTTTCTTTTTAGTTTTCACATGATTTATGCAATTAACATCTTTATACTTTCGTTGTTCTCCATAATATTTTCCCATTCATTCCTAAAATCTGGAAAGCTAACATATGTTGATGGCAGCTCTAGACTAGGTCCGCATGTGTGCATTGTGGGAATGCGCTGGCTGCCATGGCGGACAACAAAGCTAATATCAATGCTCTCGACACAAATTATATCTGAGCCAGTTAAAAGCCTTAAGAGGCGCTTCAATTGGTTCAAATTTCGACCTCTGATAAACCGTTTCAGGAAGTCAAGTGCCATATTTTCTTCCTTATTCAAGGGTGTGGCAGATAATAACTTTATAACTTTAGGAATACTAGCATTAAGGTTTTCATAAAGTTTCATAATACTTGCAACATCGGGTAAAACGTGTCGAAGTTTTGTTGAGCAAACAGTTTTCATTGAATCTACAGCATATTTTGGCTCTTGAACGATGATCCTATGAGCAACTTGTTGGATAAAGGAATTCAGCTGATCTGGTTTTGGTATTATTTGGGCCTGGAATCTATCTAAAACACACAGTAACTCATCCATATCATATTCCACCCCATTACTGGCCTGCTGTATTACATCTTTTTCTGTGTTTGAAAGAAAAAGAAGAAAAGATTCTTTTAAAATTGATGGATTTAAAAATTCCTCTCCGAGAATAAGAGAAATTGAGAAGGCGGGTGCTAATGTAATAGGGAAATAGCCGTGATCTTTGTATCCTTTGAGCAAAATTCTGCCAATGGCGAACCATTCTTCCTGAGAGTATTCATTTACCAAAATAGGAACTCTGTATGTCTCCCCATCAGTGTTTTTTTGATAGAAAGAATCCCAAAATCCCGAATATGCATCTCTGGAAACTCCATCTGCATCGTGACCCAATTCATTTATGAATGACACATTGAGTCTTTGATGTACAATTTCAGGATTCTTGAAGTAACTAATCATTTCGGACTGTATAACTGTTCTATGAAGGCATAGGTTATAAGGACGATCTAAGGGCTGGTTGTTTTCTTGATCTTGAGTTGGCTGATCAATATTCCGTGGCATGGTGTTAGGGACAATATCAGATTCTTGCAATGCCTGTTCCAATAGGTTAAAATTTTGATTATCGCAAAAAACAAACTCGTTGAAATAGTCAACAGGATCTCCAGGGATATTGTCTCCTTTTTCTTTGAAAACAGTTGCAGATGAATGCGCCTGCTTCAGAGCACGGGCTGCTTCTAGTTGTATTGGTAGTTCAGATAACTGGTCTGTTTCTAATATATCGACATCATCAGCAACAGCATCACCAAAATCGACATCAACATCATCTACCTCGACTGAAGCAGCTAACTTAGGTACTGTTTTCACCTTCTTAATAATCGGCAAGTCACTGACATCATCATATTTCAACTTTGTTACCATGTAAAATCTTGCCGATTTTAAATGTGTGGTCTCTAATACATGTTTTACTGTCAATCCCAATTCCAGCTTTTGGTGCGTTTGGTCAGCCAGAAAAATTTCAAAGTCATTTATGGATCCCTTTTTGGATTCTCCACCGGGAAAGAACAAGTCTTTTGCTGTCGAAAGTAAATCCAATAGCGTTCCGTTTAAGTCTGCATCCACATTTCTTGTGCCACCCCCGTTAGGTGATCGAACCTGTTTTAAACCATCCCCATATTGATGAAGCCATCCTAGTTCACATTTTCTTGTCGCTTTTTTTGCATTGGAATTGCCTTCTTGGGGCGTAGACCTCCTACCGTGTTCATCCTTCATTCCTTGAAATTTAGCTACTAATCTTTCTCTTAAACTTGGCTTTGTAGTGCTACGAAGACAATGCTGTTTCGCGAAAAATGTCAGTGCTAAACAATCACCATATTTTGGAAGAAATCTTTGTAATTGAACTATCTCAATCTTCGCCAACACCTGTTCGTCAATCTACAATGGAAAAAAAAAGCCCATCTTTATGAAATGCAATTGAAACAGCATTGAGATTATGTGGGACAGAATGAACTCAAAGGCCTTAGCGGCAGCCTTAAGAATAAGAAAAAATGAATTTATAAACCAGGGTCGGATCAAACGTTCCAAGGTTGGACCGATCTAAGAAAATTCAATGGAAAAAATTTAAAAATAAAATAGCCGAGTGAAGTCTTCTGGTAGGGCACAAACACAAAACTCAAACATGAAACTTACCCCTTCGTCTATCAATGTTTTAATTATGGCAGGGTCCACTTTTCTGGTCTTTAAAAATTCCTCCATATCCTAACCCTTTAAAGAAAAACAGATAAATTACTTAACTATTTCAAAAACGTCGCTTCCAAATCTAATAATGAACGATACACGTGACATCAAAAGCTTGTGAAGGCGGCAACATGAAAGAACAAAAATGTTTTCTATCAGACATAACTCATCGCAATTACAGTTTGACTGTATTTATCATCAGTTTTGTTATTCCATAAAAAATAAAGGGAATGTATCCTCTTAACCCTATTTCATCAAAAAGAGGGCTTTTCCGTAGTTCCAGAAATCCAACTGTCATACGGGCGGGCGACCAGAAGGCTATACATCCACTAGCAGTTAACCTCAAGATATGTAAATAGTAATCAGTATATCTATTATCCAGATTAACACCTCTATCTAATAAGTTTATCATACATCAATAGTGAGTCTCAGCCCACCCTACACTACAAGCTTGTACACAGGCGAAGTTTGAAAGCTCGAAATATATATTGGTGCAATAAAAGACAGTAATCATAATCCATAATCATTGTTCAGATGATAAAAAGTTAAACTTACCTACGAGTAGGAATTTGATGTTAATTTCCATTGAAAGATACTCTTGTGAACACGGTAAACATTGAGCTAAGTCTGACAATTTGATTGTCAATCGAAACAATTATTTCGTTTAAACGAAATAAATTAATTCGTTTAAACGAAATAATAAAAATAAATGTATGCTCAACAGAAAAAATATAAATAAAAATTTATTTCGTTTAATCGAAATAATTTTATTTCGTGAAAAACGCAATAATTTCATTTCGTTTAAACGAAATAATTTTATTTCGATTAAACGAAATAATTATTCCGTTTAATCGAAATAATTATTTCGTTTAATCGAATTAATCATTTCGTTTAAACGAAATAGATGCTATTATTTCGTTTAATCGAAATAATTATTTCGTTTAAACGAATTAATTATTTCGATTAAACGAAATAATAAAAAAAAGTATTTACACTGCGTGTTAGGGGCTCCGTAGATTCAAAACTAACGTGGACCGAAAATACAGATTTTATTTACAAAAAGTGTCGTAAACGATTATATTTTTTGCGCCGCATTAATTACTTCCATATCGATAAAACCATTATGCAACTAAATAAATAAGAACAATTATTATGGATATACACTTCTAGAATATTTATTACTTTCAACGTTTCAATGTGGTTCTCACACCGTCATCAGGAATACAATGATATGAACAACAAGCAAATAGGTATATATAGGCAACAATAACAACAATATAGTTAGCTATATATACCTTTTGCTTGTTGTTCATATCATTGTATTCCTGATGACGGTGTGAGAACCACATTGAAACGTTGAAAGTAATAAATATTCTAGAAGTGTATATCCATAATAATTGTTCTTATTTATCTATACCTGTGCTTCTAATATGCCATTGAAGGATCATTATGCAACTGTTTTACTCATCCTTCATACAAAGTGTCCTAACTTTTAACATTCTCTGTTGGTATGGTAATCTTTCTATCGCAAACAAAAACAAGTTTTCTCAAATTGTCAATATATGCAGTAAACTAACAAATACAAAATGTAAATCACTCAGCTCAATCTTTGAAAACCATTTAGCTAAGAAAACTGAAAAACTCCTCCATGACTATACTCATGTTCTGTCTGAAAATTACATCCCCCTCCCCTCTGGCCAAAGATTTCTTGCCCCTCCAGCAAAACTTATTCGAACCCTACACTCTTTTATTCCCTTAAGTATTCGCATGTTTAATTCCAAAGGCAGGTCTGGAGGAAAACATTGCTCTAATGAATAAAAACCATGTCACTTCTATAAATACGTTCTTTCAATGTTTGTTTCCTGTTCTGTATGATTGTATGTTTGTTTCCTATTTTATACGTGTTTCCTGTCTGTATTTATGTTTTGTATATGTATATTATTATTTCAAGATCACAGAAAAATGAACAGGTGGTAATATAACCATGTGACATGTACTCCGAAGCTCTCTCTTATAAGCCGTGTTTACACCTGAGGAATTAAGCCCACCAAAACTAGACAAAAGTGGCTATTGGCGATGCCTTTTTGGTTGATATCTAGTAAAAAGTACAACGGAGGCATATGTAAGTAGTTCTCCGTCCAATAAAACCGCAAAAGTAAAGCAGTAGCCTTTCACAAACAAATAAACGGCTTTGTTAACATTTGTGCCCTGCATGCCATTGGAAGCCTTCTTTTTATTATATACATAGACTATAGACTGATACTGATAGACACTATTATTATTATTGACATAAAACGTCAATGGCTGTGGACACAAATACTAAAAAGCTTAATGTTGTTCACAGGTTGGTAACAATCTAATATATTATTCGTATGAAGACTACTAAATTAGAAAAAAAACCCGCTAATTTAACCCTATATTTATCGATTTTAACAGATAAGGCCAGGGCCCCGGATTATATTTTTAAATCGAGCATAACAAAGCTAAACGAAATATTTTCTGAATTTGAATTAAATTTTTCCAGGTGTGCTATACGTCTTAGATTAATGGAGCTTGTATCAGCAATTTAACAGTTAGAAGTAGTTTTTTTTTTTTTCCAATTAAAGAAGTTAAGTTATAACCCTACCTGAAACTCAACACAAAAGGATCTGAAAAGGGCGGCAATAAACTAAAAAACTGAAAATTAATGAATCGGCCTAGCCTAAATGATTATGAAGTCGAGAAAATTGGTTGTATATTATCTGAAATATTGGTGTTCGTAATAAAATAGCCTTAAACTGAATATAATTTTTTTTTGAAGAGATCTAGGCATTGACCAACCTTAATAACGCCATTTAAAGATTAACCTCATGTCGTTTGTAGTTGTAAATTTCCCATTCTAGTCCCCAGATCTCCTAACCTG
>CM060199.1:8480836-8513837 GCA_030562195.1 Nipponacmea schrenckii
GAAATAAAAAAAAACAAGAACTATATGAAATCTAAAAAAATTAAACTGAATGGTCATTTCATTCGCTCTCGTGCCCAATGGGTCGCAGAAGGTGAAAAGCCAACAACCAAAATTTTAGTAAACACTTTAGAAGGCACAATGCTTAACAGATTTTGACAGAACTTGCTGAAATTTTAATTGTCATCCAAGGACATCAAAAAGGGTGATATTAAACAAATTCAAGAAGTTTTGTCAAATCGGTCAATAACTGTGCTTTGTAGAGTGTTTTAAAGCCAAAAATTGAACACGTTTTCAAAAACAAAATTTATTTTTCGATTTTACTGGTTTTCAATAGGCTTCATCCTTGGGTGATAACAAATACTCAAGCCAAGTTTCATCAAAATCCATTAAGAATATTGTTCTCTCAAGAGTATGGTGGCCCATGGCTGCCACATGTAGTTTTCAAAATTTCCGTTCATTTTTTTTTTCTTCACGAAAAAAAAATAACTTTTATTTAATTTTTAAAATCATTTTATTTTAAATTTTTTAATTTCAATTTTAATTTTCAAAAATATTTTGTTTCAATTTAAAGTAAAATAAAAATGATTTTAATTTCAATTTAGTTCTTAAAATAAAATAGAAATATATTAATTTAAAGGAAATTTAAAAAGGAATAAAAAAAAAAGAATTGAAATAAATAAAAAGAAAAATGAAATTGAAATGAAAATAAACTAAATGATTTTAAAATGAAAGTTTAACTGCCCTATAGCTGCCACAGAAATCTTTGTAGTCTGAAGTATTTGTTATCTCCCATTAAAGATTCCTATGTCAAGGACGTACTTTCGGTTTCTATAATTTCTCATCATGTCTGCTAAGTGGAATCAGTATAAAGAAAAGATGAAAACAAAACGAAATGGTGTCAAGGGAGGGGGGGGGGGCAATCAGATAATCGTATATTGCAAGAGGAGATCATGATATTACAGCGTTTAAGCACCGAAGTATCTGGGAAGGCTCAAAAATATTCCAGAGTGGGTGCTCGGGAATATGTTCCCTTTCCATACGATGAAGTGAACATCGCCAACATAAAGGAAGCATGCACACAACACTATGCAGTTTCTGGTCTATCATGTGACGGGTGAGCTAACTAAGTAAACGAACTTTGTTGGACTGCGCAAATTCACGCTGAATTTCATATTGAAGAAAATTCCTTTTCAGAAGGAGGTTTCCGAAGAGCATTCAAAGCCTCAAGTCCTTCTGACTATTTCAGGGGTAAAACATGGGTTGTTAAAAGGTATCTGCCAAAAACAGAAGAACAGATTGGTTATCTTAATCTCTCCATAGAGGAACATACCAGGAAACAGGTTCAGATGCATTCATTAGCTATGCATCTTGCTTCTAAGATGGGAAAAGGTGTGAGAGACATGGAAGATTCCTTTCGTGAAACATTTAGATATAATGAAATTTTTCTGGGGAAAATGAATGAGGAGTTTGTAACAATAGAGGAATACATTCCAGGGAAATTTCAGAAATACATCAATAATGATGGCACTATGTGTTCATTAAGCTCATCTACTGAAAAATTTCTTCTAAAAAAAGCTGAATGCTTTGTACATTATTCATGGGAGAGATCGAAGAAGGAACTTATTGTAACAGATATTCAAGGTGTTGACTACAGTTTATGTGATCCTGAAATAGCCCCAAGAAATGTAAAGGAAGACTCAGAAGTGTTATTCACTGCTGGCAATCTATCCCTTCATGACATTCAATCTTCTAAAGATGAACACATGTGCAATGAGTTTTGTGAAATGCTCGAGTTACAAACTATGACCTCAATCTGAAGTCATGAAATCAGAGTTGGTGCAATATCTCCATGGTTCCATGATTCTGGTTTACCATTTTATGATTCAATTTTCTCAGGATTATTACAAACATTTAAGTCATTAAGATAAAACTGTAAAATATATAGAAGCTACTTTCCCTCTTATTTGATTTCATTCTCATTCTACAAATTAAATTTGGGTTAAGGATCAGACAATTTTCAGGCACAATATGACATTGATACAGTGTCATAGTAACTTTCATTTAAAATTCTACTTTCGATTTTGCTTATTATACATAATCATGGAAATAAATGGAAAAATTTTCATAACCATAACGATGCTGAAAATTGTGTGGCAATAACCTCCATTTAGTATTGTGAAATGTCTAAAAAGAGGAACAACAATAGTTTTATGTTTTTAATTTAAATAATATATTTTTTTATGCATGTAATGCAATTTAAAGACCAAAAAGGTCTATAATATTTATTTCAGTGTAATACTATATAATATGTTTTAATAAACCAACATTTGATGTTCTTTTTAGCACTGTAATTTCTCGTGCTCATTATAAGAAATATGCTACGATGGGTTTTGCAACCATACAATAAAAATATGCCTATTAACATTCTAATGATTAGGTGAATACCGGCATAGCTTGGGTAGGGGTCAGTAACTGACAACTGTTGTGGTGGTCATTTGGTGTATGTTTCAGGTACCTTCTCATGAATTTTCGCCTTTCCCATTATCTATTTAAAATGGAAAATAGAAAAGTTCCAAATTCGAACTTGTATGATATATTACTAAATCAAGGACAATAATTCTGACAGAGTATTTTTTTTATGAAGTGAAAATTGTTCAAAATATGATCAATACACATAAGAAAACCAATTTTGATCCAAAATCAATGAAAAAAACTGCGTTAACAACCAAAATTTTACAAAATTCAAAGATTTTTTTAATTAGAACTTGTCTGAGATTATCAATAAAGATAAAAACAAATTTTACCCCATCTACGGATGCACGAATATGGGTGATGACAACATACATCCACATACATCAACGTTGGCATATAAAAATAAAAGCAATGTTAATGACTATCTATATCTTGAAACCTTTCTTTGAAATAGATAAAAGCATTTTGACAGTCTTGAGGCTTTGCTTCAACTGGAAAAGGTATAATCCTTTCACATTTTTCTCTAAAATTAGGCTCCAAAAAATCAATAGGAACATCTAGGACACCACTCAACTCGGCAACTTCTTCCAACTGTCCTTCTGTAACTTCTATACCTAACAAACAAAACATTAATATGCACTTCATTAAAATATAAAACTGTTAATGAAGTGTTAAATTTAATAGGTCTGGGTAGGTGTCAACTGACGGACAGCATAAAAAAACCTTCAAGTACACTTGAGTAGTGCAGATTCCAAATGCATATAAAAACAAGTGCCAAATCTGTGTAATTCATTCTAATTGACCTGTTTGTCTACAGTTTTCAAAACAGCAATGCAATATCAAATTTTCCTGCTAAACGAAAGTAATATGAATTCGACAAGATTAATGCTCATTTATTAAGTTTTATGTAAGTGAAGGTCATTAAAGGTGACTTACCACAATTTTCCATGTTGTACTCTGATGGACAATCAAAAATGTGATTTGGGACTCCGTCTGGTAACAAAGTATTCTTTTGTTTCCTAGTTCTATGACTATTCCAGATTGTTTTAAAAACTTCCAGCTCCTTTTCTAATATTGGAATTAATAAAAAAGCTAACAGTAACCTGTAAAAATGAAAAGCAAACCTAAACAGAATTAATATAGCCTTCAAATTCAACAAAAATATGATCAGGTTGCTTTTTTACTGAATGGACGAATGAATGGTGTTTAACTCCTACTGTTCTCCACTGATTTCCAGCTAATAAAGGCATGTTTTTACCATGCTGTGTACAATGAGGAAAATTGTGCCAGGACAGTGGCACAAGCACACCTACTCTTATTCAATTTCAAACTTTAAGCACACAGGCCTCGGTTTTTCGTTCCATCCGAACAACTAGTCACTTTTTACTTGTCAGCCCCTGCAACCTGCGTCAAGAACCTGATCTTCTTCTTGATTCTAAACGAGGATCCTCTTGTTAGCTAGCATGCAACCCACTAGACAATCACAGCCCAAAATTATTAATAATAACTAAGTACAAAACTGTCTTCAGTAAAATGGGGGTTATAATAACCATGGTCTTTTAAATAATTTAGCTGTAACTTAAAAAACTTCTCCAGCCTTTCGTGGAGTTCCTTCCACCACCTCTCAATCTTAAATAAATAGTTTTTGGTGACATATCAAATTCATAAGTATATTTTCAATGCACACAAACATTCGAAATTTTATTTACATCTGATGGAAACCTATTGCAGCAAAAATCAAAGTTTTGAAAGCAATGATTGAATATTATCAAACAGATAAGCATAACCGACTTAATGTAAATCTGATGAAAACTGTAGCTTTTATTGTGCTCATGTATGAAGGATATATCAAAGCTGTAATATCTAATGTTTGACTGATAGGAAACTGCCTAAAAATACCCCAATTAAACATTTCCTGATTTGATGTAGATGGCCCATATAAAACTGTCTAACATAGAAATGCATGTATAGTTGACATTATTCCAGTTTCAGTTCCTTTATCCACTCGAATTAAAGAAGGTACTGTTTTAGTTTCATAAACATAACCAAAGTAACACCGTCCAACTAATTAAAGAATTGGAATTTGAAGTCCATACTTTTATCCATAATAATTTTCGACTTGCAGTAGGCCTATCAATGCATCCATAAATGGCTAATGGGAAGGTTGAATTCTGATAACCCATTAATTTATCATGTCCGTCCAAGGAATGGACAAAGTTTGGTCCTTTAGAGGTAATTTCCCTTCTTACGCTTTTTACTATTTGGTTCTCGGCCTGCTAAACCCTCAGGGTCCAGGTCAAACATAACTGCATGAATCAAATCCCTGGGAACATTCATTTCATGGTATTGACGTACTTTTAGATGCATCGCTCTATATCCAAGTAATTTTCCAGGGCCATCTAGTTCACTTTGAACGGTAGTTTTAATTCTTCCGATATCTACACATTTATTCGATATAATATATATTGAAATACCTCAATCGCCTGTCTAAACCTCGAATACTCCATGAGTATTGGCTATAATTTTTCTCTACGATCGGCAATATTTCTGACCTTTTTATATTTTGATTCACAAACTTATTTAAACATTTTCTTAAATCATCATCATGCCTCCAACCTACGTCACATCTTGTTGCCATAACTTTAAATCACTTTATTTTCGCATAAAAATAAGACTAAAATTAGTAAAAGTGGAAAGAATGATCTAAACATAGACTTGGTTATCCAAAAGAAAAGAGCATAACCAATGACGTCTATTATAAACTAGACCGCGTGACGTAGGGCTCTAGCATTGGACGTCATGGTCATTCACTCTACACTTCCGGTATGGGCAAAAAGAAACTAGGTCATGATTGTTCATAACGTAAACAAAGCGCGGTCTTCTGACACAATGTTATATTTTCGACTGAACATTTACGTAACAGAAATTTTTCAGACTTAACTTAAAAAAAAAAACGTTTTACATAGTAACTATATACCGGTATGCATCATTTTTACCCTTAGATTCTCACATCAAATCTTATCAATAGATTTGCCACAAACATATTTCAAACTAAACTTTTACAATAAGTTTACTCAAAGACTTATTCAAACGTTATTAAAAACAGTTTTGTTTTCTGATACATCTGCAATATAGTACTTATTGATGCATAAATAGTACTTTTTTAGTTGATGAATGGCGAATACTTTGGCCTGCTAAATCCAAATTACTTAAATTTATAGTGTGGTATCTCCTTAATCTAATGAATTCCTTACAGATTAACTGCTTTAAAATGTAATCATGAGTATGAACTCCCCATGATGTATCAATGAAATGTTGATGAAGCTCTTGAAATATATTTGTAGGCAAATCAGAAATCAGATTAATAATAGATATTTGCTCCCATTGTGTAGGTTTTGCATTTTTAATGTCAAGAGTTGATCTTAATGTTATTTCACACTGTCTTACTATCTTAATAACATCATCTGAAGGAAATACCAAACCTCCATTGTTCTTTAATACCAGCAATGATACAGATGAAGTGGAGCTTTGAACAGAAGAAGGTTTGATTAAAGCTAAAGAACAATCAGTACAAGAGAGTTTAATTGCAACTTTAGGTACAACCCAACCAGCAACATATTCTAATACACCTTCAACAAAGGGACTGAGAGAGATTTCAGATTTGCTATAAAAATGATCGTTTAATGCAGTTTCAAAAGTAATTACTGGTTTGCAAGTATCATCTTCCTAGGAATTTACAATGCTCAATAAAGTGGTTTGGTCTTGTGGCTTACAATTACCACTTGAAGATCCAGTAATATTAAGTCCAGCATGACTAAGAATTGCTCTATAAGCTGCTCTAAACTGAAGTGCGGAAGGATTGTTATTCCAGCCACCACGTTGTCTTATAGCTGAAAACAATGTCTCCAAATGATCTTGTGACAGTTTGTATGTCAATAATAGACGTCATTCAGCATAACCAATTTCAGGTCTGGAGAATCAGGAATATATTTTAATAGCTTTTCTAATTTTTAACACAAGAGAGTTCATTGCGGAAGATAACACATACTGCAGACTACAGTAATTTCTGTGGCAGCTGTAGGGCAGTCAAAGTTTCATTTTAATTTTCTTTTACTTTACTTTCATTTCGTTTTTGTTTTAATTTAAAATCAAAGTCACTTTGATTTTATTTGTCATTTTTATTTTATTTTTTTATTAAAATGAAACAATTTTTATTTCATTTCTATTTTATTTTAAGAACTAAATTGAAATTAAATTCATTTTTATTTTATTTTAAATTGAAATATAAAGTTTCAATTAAATCCGTCAAGAATTGCACCTTGTAGAGTGTTTACGAGCAATTGTGGAAGGACGGACGGGCGGACGGACGGACGGGCGGACGGACGTGACGACAATATACGCCCCCCATTTCATGTGGGCGTATAAAAAGAAACACACAGATTTTATGAAAACTTATATAGTGAGGTAAAAAGCAACAAGGATAATACCCTATATGAAAAATTGAATAAGGTGGAATTTGAAAGTTTATCTAATGAAGAAGCTATTACAGCATTGAGGGGGAAATTACATATGGGGAAGCTTTAACATGTGTCAAAAAAATGAAAAATGGCAGAAGCCCAGGTTCGACAGGTTTTCCAGTAGATTTTTATAAAATGTTTTGGTCTGATTAAGGTCATTCGATTGTAAGAGCCTTAAACTATGACAATACAGAACTTTCGAACATATTAAACCTAGGTATTATAACATGTATACAAAAACCAAATAAGCCTAAATGCTTCTTAAAAAATTGCGTCAGGCTGTATTGCCAACGGGTTAAAAAATTTCTTAGACAAACTTATAAGCCCGGAGCAAACAGGATTTATCAAGGATCGTTTTATTGGTGAAAATATCAGACTTGTTTACAACATTATTCAACATACTAATGAAAACAATATTCCTGCTATGTTGCTCCTGATTGACTACGAAAAAGCGTTTGATTCTATTTCATGGAACTTCTTACAAAAGGCGCTTTCGATCTTTAATTTTAAAACTTCGATTAAAAACTGGAAAATTACCTTAACTAAAAACTCAAAATCAAGAATTCTACAAAATGGTTTCCTATCTGAACCAATTGTTCTGGGTAGAGGGTGTCGACAAGGCGACCCACTTTCTCCATACCTTTTTATCATATGTATCCAAATATTAACTATTTTAGTACAAAAATCTGAAAAAAATCAAAGGTTTAAAAATTGATGGCGAGGAATATCGTATTTCACAATATGCAGATGACACTAATTTCATTCTTGATGGTTCACCAGATTCTCTTGAACATACTCTGAATCTAGTAGATGAATTTGCTATGTATTCTGGTTTAAATATTAATTTCTCTAAATCCAAAGTTATATGGCTAGGTAGCAAAAAATGGAGCACAATTGTCTACTACCATACTAAATGGAAGTTAGAATGGGGGGCTCACACATTTAATTTACTAGGTATAAACTTATCATCTATAGACACAGATATAATTACTTCAAATTACACAAATAAACTAAATGAGTTTTTATGAAATATATAAACCAATTATTTTACAAATTCATCTGGAACGATAGGCCAGACAGAAAGATAGCTTGCCAGGCAAGGTAATATATGCCCACTGGCAGCATTGATTTTGAAAAAAAAAATAACATATACATATACTTCCAAAAACAGAGCAATAATTGATATTAAACATTTTAAGATTTATCTGATTTTCAATAGGGTTCATCCTTAGGTGATTCCACATACTCATGCTAAGTTCCGTTTAAATCAGTCAAGAAATATAGTGTTTATGAGCCAAAAAATGGAAATCATTTGAAAGAACAAGGGCAATCAAATATTATGTGAGGTTTCTTGTTTTCAATCCTTGAGTTATAATTAACAATTTCAGCAAATTTTGTCAAATTCTGTAAATCACTGTGCCTTCTAGAGGGTTTACAAACTAAAATATTTTGACGAGTTTTCCAAAAAAAGGCAATATCTAACACTAAATATTTTTTAATAGGGTTCATCATTAGGTGATTACAAATACTCATGCCAAGTTACGTCAAAATTGCTCAAGAATTGTGACTTGTAGAGTGTTTACAAGGAAAAAATCGAACACATTTTATAAAGCAAGGGCAATAATTCGTATCAAATATATTTCGATATATTTGATTTTCAATAGGGTTCATCGTTTGGTGATATTAAACAAGTTCTGTCAAAATCGGTCAATAATTGTGCTTTGTAGAGTGTTTACAAGCCACAAATTGAATGCGCTTTCAAAAACAAGGGCAATAAATGATACTAAATATTTTTCGATTTAACTGAATTTCAATAGGGTTCATCCTTAGGTGATTACAAATACAAATAGTTACGTCAAAATCACTCAAGAATTGTGACTTGTAGAGTGTTAACAAGGCAAAAATCCAACACATTTTATAGAACAAGGGCAATAATTCGTATTAAATATATTTCGATATTTTCTATTTTCATAAGGGTTCATCCTTCAGCCAAAAATTGAACACGTTTTCAAAAACAAGGGCAATAACTGACACAAAATGTTTTTCGACAATAATTTTTAACTGGTTTTCAATAAGCTTCATTCTTGGGTGATAGCAAATACTCAGGCCAAGTTTCATCAAAATCCATTAAGAATTGTTCTCTCAAGAGCGTTTACAAGCTAAAATTGAACGCGTTTTCAAGAACAAGGGTAATAACTCATGCTAAATGTTTTTCAATTTCGCTGATTTTCAATACGATTTATTCTTGAGTTTTAACATACTCTCACACCAAGTTTCATCAAAATTGGTCAATAACTGTTCTTTGTAGAGTGTTTACAAGCCAAAAATTGAACACGTTTTCAAAAACAAGGGCAATAACTGACACTAAATTTTTTCGATTCAACTGGTTTTCAATAGGCTTCATCCTTGGGTGATAGCAAATACTCAAGCCAAGTTTCATCAAAATCCATTAAGAATTGTTCTCTCAAGAGTGTTTTCAAGCTAAAATTGAACGCGTTTTCAAGAACAAGGGCAATAACGCGCTGATTTTCAATAGGGTTTATCTTTGAGTTATAACATACTCTCACACCAAGTTTCATCAAAATCAGTAAAGAATTGCACGTTGTAGAGTGTTTACGAGCCATTCAAGAACAAGGGCAAGAACTCATACTAAATTTTTTTCCGATTTCGCTGATTTTCAAAAGGGTTCATCCTTGCGTGATCATAAACACTCATATTAAATTTCATCTAAATCCGTCAAGAACTGCACCTTGTAGAGTGTTTACGCGCAATTGTAGACGGACGGACAGACCGACGGACATGGGTGAGGACAATATACGCCCCCCATTTCATGTGGGCGTATAATTAAAAGGCAAGTTATGACTTGTGAATTAGAGCACGGACGGCTAAAAATGGTTAACATAGAAAGTTATTAGATCTCTTTAAAACTATCCTGGATAAATCGTATCCTAAATTCAATCACATGTTGGACAAAATTACTTGAATCTATTATTGGGTGCTCTATTTCAGATTTATTCAAATTTGGTGACAATTTCATATTAAAAGATAGCTTGCCAGGCAAGGTAACATACGCCCACTGGCAGCATTGAATTTGAAAAATAAATAGAGCAATGACTCAAAAACATTCACTAAATGGATATTGAAGTCAAGGGCAAAAACTCAAAAACACCAAGTTTCATCAAAATCCATTGAAAATTGTAGCTTCTATTGAACCCACAATAAAATTTTGACACAATCTTACTGTCAAGGCCAATAACTAAAAAACTGTTCATCGCAAAATCTTCAAATTCGAACTTGACCGTTGTCTTATCAATTCCAATGCTCACACCAAGTTTCATTTAAATCCATTGAAAATTGTAGCTTCTATTTTGTCTACAACAAATATAGAGGCAGGGGCAATAACTGTTTATCGCAAAATCGTCCAAATCGAACTTGACCGCCCTCTTATCAATTCCAATGCTCATACCAAGTTTCATTAAAATCCATAGATAATTGTAGCTTCTATAGTGTCTACAGAAAATGAATTTTTACGCAATTTTACTTAGTCAAGGGCAATTACTCATAAACTATTCATCAAAAAATCGTCAAATTTGAATTTCTGATAAAAACTGTTGCCTATATCGTGGATATAACCAAAATTTGACGCGTTTTTACTAAGTCAAGGGCAATAACTCAAAATCTGTTCATTCAATAATTTCCATTTTGGAACTTGAGCGAGATATCATCAATATATACATGTATACCAAGTTTCATTAAGATCGGATAAAAACTGTAGCCTCTATCGTGGATACAACCCTAATTTGATGCGTTTTTACTAAGTCAAGGCAATAACTCAAAATCCGTTCATGCAATGATTTCCATTTTTGACCTTGACAGAGATATCATCAATATATATATGTATACCAAGTTTCATTAAGATCAGATAAAAACTGTAGCCTCTATTGTGGATACAACCCAAATTTGACGCGTTTTTACTAAGTCAAGGGCAATAACTCAAAAACCGTTCATGCGAAAATTTCCATTTTCAAACTTGACCGAGATATCATCAATATATACATGTATACCAAGTTTCATTAAGATCGGCTAAAAACTGTAGCCTCTATTGTGGATACAACCCAAATTTGACGCGTTTTTACTAAGCCAAGGGCAATAACTCAAAATCTGTTCATGCGATAATTTCCATTTTCGAACTTGACCGAGATATCATCAATATATACATGTATACCAAGTTTCATTAAGATCGAATAAAAACTGTAGCCTCTATCGTGGATACAACAAATGTGGACGGACCGACGGACGGACGGACGGACGTCCATGTGGGCGTATAAAAAGGCTATAACAACCAAAAACTATTTTTGGAAAGAAGTGCTGTTTCATTGGTCAAATATACAATCAAAACACATACCTAGCAACTATCTTGAATTTAATTCTTCCAATATTTGGTCATATAACAATCAATAATATTCCACTGGACTACAAAAACTACTAAAATAAATACATCCACTTTATACAGGACCTGAAAAATATGAATAACACATTTCTAAATTATCAACAAATAAAAGAAAAGTATAATGTAACAAAAAATTTTCTTGAACATGCAACAATCTTAAAGGCAATCTCGAATTTTGAACAAAAATGTCACCAACTTTTCAAAACTGTTCAGACTTAAATGAAACATACCTTTCCCCAATATATCCATTAAAACTAATACCCTTCTCTTACTATCCATCTACTGGAAAAAAACTTATCAAAAATATTTTTACAACAAACATCAAGAAATATAACTCCAAAATATAACAAACAAAATATCACATCACATGAATATTCAATAAAATGCTGGAATACCATATATAGCCTACTATACCTTTTAAGTGCTATCTAGAACCAAACCTTCAATGGTTTCAATTCAAAATCAATCACAGAATTTTGACCACGCACATTTTTCCTTCACAAAATTGACAAAAACCATGATAATACCTGCTCATTCTGTAACCTTTACCCTGAATCGCTGGATCATCTCTTCTGTGAATGCAAGATCATTTTACCATTTTAGCAAGTTATTCTACAAAAATTAAATAGAATACACAAAATAAAACTATCATTATTGTAATAAAAATTCTACTTGGCTACTCAGATCAAACAAATCATGAACTATCCCAGGCAATAAACTGGCTCCTCATTAATCTAAAATATTTTATCTATAAAGGACGACAATATCAGTGAAAAAGCCGTACAGAATACAATTAACAGTAAACTGAGAACAACTCAACATATACTGCACAATAATAACAATATTGAAACATATGACAAATACTGGTAACCTTTAACTAACCTTTAAAATTGATCCTTCATCTTCTCACATTGTGCTTTCCTCTCTATTATTGTGTTAATTTTGTTTCTCCCTTCACCAGATATGCCCCTTTACAAAAAGGATGAATTCGATACTTCCACCATACAAGCATACTAAATTTGTTTACCCTTTTGTCAGCTTATACCCCAGAGTCTATATACCATTTATACCTTGTTTTTCTTTTTGTACAGTGTAATATGATTTGATATGATATTAATTGTGATTGTACATTTGACATTTGGTTTTTTTGTTTTTTTTTTTTTTGGATAAATCATAAAATCATATGGTCTGCGATGTTAGATGGTTCTTGATCAAGTATCTTTTTATTCGTAAAGTTACAAAAGAAATCATGTAGTTTGCATCTACTTGACAAACATGGGGCTTTCTTTAAACCTCGGGGAACTTCGACATGAAGTGTGTTTTTAGCTGCCCTCTTAAGTGGAATTATTTATGATTTAAGATTTGAAATAACAATGGAACAGGCTTGGTCGAAATCAAACGATCTTGACCAAATTTGGTGGAATCATAAAACTTGTGTTCAAATTATACTAGAAAAGGTTTGGGTGAAATGAGTAATTTTTTTTTTTTAATTCACCTTAATATTCAGGATTATTCGACTCCAAATGGTATCTCCTTTTGAAAACAGTGGTGTCGAGAAACTATATGCTTTTGTTACTGACCTTGGCCGTTATTTTGATTCCCCAAATTGTTCTCTCCAAGTTCGAAATTTGCGATTTTTTGGCTTGTGACTGTGATAGAAAATACAGTTTTCATCTGAGTTGAATGAAATTTGGTGTGATCATTTTTGTTGATGAGATCTTGAACAAGAATAATATTGATTACTTTTCGGTGAACTATATTTGAGTTATTGCCCTTGACTATGTCCAAACACATGATAATTAGCTAGTAAATGAAATAGAGACTAGGTTTCATCTTATTTGATTAAAATTTTTTGTGAACATTTATATTGATGAGAATTTGGATTGGATTAGACCTAAATAATGTTAGAGTTTCTGCTTGTGTTAAAAAAGAAAATATCTTGAAGTGGGCGTATCTTGCTAGGCAACCGCTTATTTGCTTTTTCTGTAAGAACTATATCCCAACAACTCCAGATAACTTGAACAACCACTTGAAAAAAAGATATTAAAGTTTCTTTTATTTTTTATGCGAAGACAGTGGGGTGGCATGGGGGAGTAATGGGTCAAGATGCCACGTGATCATCATTGACATTCAACCATGCGTATTGTTGTTGAAATTCTTTCAGATAAAGATTCGAAACACAAGTTTACATCATTTTCTGATGTGTAAATGATGTATATGAGTTAAAACTCCTATTAAATACAATAAAAGCAGATTATTCAACCAAAAATTTTTTATTTCTTATCAAAATCTTATCAAAATGTTATCAAAATTTTCTGATATTCTGACGATTGAGTCTGTGTCCGAAACGTTCATCTTTGTGTTTCTGTATCTCTGGTAAATCAAACAACAGTCTTTGTATCCGCACCACAGGTATATAGACAAGACACCACTGACGATCGTTTTTGTCCCAAAACGTTTAATCATGTTGAACCCACACCATAGTGAATAAGTTAGTCCACTTATTCTTCTGCTTTTAGGCACTTAAATGATCGTCGGAAAAATCGTCGAAATGATTTTATAACTCCTCCTCGAACCTTGATCGTTTGAACTGGAAAAAAATGAATCGATATTATAAGAATGATTATTACCTGTTAACATTACATGATGATAAATGTTATACAATGATTAATGTTACATGATGATAAATCTTATACTATGATTAATGTTACATGATGATAAATGTTATACTATGATTAATGTTACATGGTGATAAATGTTATACTATGATTAATGTTACTTGGTGATAAATGTTACATGCTGATCAATGTTACATGCTTAAGGGTTGATTCTATCCATCGCATACCCAAAAAATCACAATATCAAAACATTATCATGACTTACCTTTTGAGTTCTTTGATCCCCGAAAAAAATTCATGAACCGTTCAACCAATCCAACTTCATTTTGTTCATTTACAATAGCAAGTGGTTCATCACCAAGGAACCCAAAAAACTCCTTCTCGTAGTACCTATATTCTTCAATCGTCATGGGTGGTCTTGTATACTCCGGTATATCCACAAAACAATATGGAGGTCTAGGCATATACTTCTTAGACATTCTAGAATAGAATGGAAATAAATGAAATGGAATAGAATGAAATAGAAAAGGATAGATAGGCGGGATTTTTTAGACGTTTTTGCGACCACAGGCGACTAAAACAGGTTACTGATCATCATCTTCCAGAAACTTTCAGTTGAATGCATTTGTTAAAAATGCTTAGAATGTGACGCAATGGTGCTTACTTTGTCCCCTGCTACACATAATGTGTCAATTTCTGTGAAGATGCAAATAGGAAACTGAGTGTATTAAATCTGATTGAAAAAGCCATAGAACTGTGTTTTTTTAGATTCGTGTGACTACAGTTCACTGGTATAATATAAATAACCATTCAAAGCGCAGTTTACAATAAATTTGTTCAGTTTGTATAAAATTCTTACCTTGAAATCTGGAAAAATGTTTAAAATTCTCACAGAAATTTGTAAAAGCGTCTTTTAAGCACATATAAATATTTGCTTGTGACGTCAAAGTACTGTACTGTGTATTTTAATTGTTAACGTCATAAAAAAGGCTAAACTGGAGTGACGGAAATATACGGATGTAGCCGAGAGGTAACCGAATGAAAATGAATAAGTCTTGTGATTTAAATTTCTTAAAGTAATACTGCGTCTAAGCATGAACATAAAATTTTAGTTCTCAAGTATGGTCAATATGAGTATATATTCACCAGTTTTACCTTACCTGGTGTCATAATGTAACAGAATCCCTTAAAATCTGAAAAACTCATACATTTAAGTCATTTACAAAAAAAAAACGCTTAATCAGTTTGTTAAGCGTTTTCCGATACTCAAATGCATCTTTATGGATAATAACTTAGTTTTTTGGACGTTTATTTATTTTTCTATGTTATTTATGACACCAGGTATATTAGTTACTGATAAATAAAACACTTATTGGTCAAAATGTAACAGAATCCCTTAAAATCTGAAAAACTCACACATCTAAGTCATTTTTTAAAAAACGCTTAATCAATTTATTAAGCGTTTTTCAATACTCAAATGCATCTTTATGGATTATTACTTAGGTTTTTTTTATATTTATTTAGTTTTCTATGTTATTTATGACAGCGGGTATATTAATTATTGATGAATAGAACACTTATTGGCCAAGTGTAAAATTTTCAAATCTTAATCTTGTTCATTCTAAGATCTATTATCTCTTTAATTCAGAGTGATAAGACTCTGTAAACCAAGTAGGGAATATCCAAACTTAATTTTCACTGGATAATATTTTTATAATTCAAAGTTTCGGACATTTATTGATAATTGGTCTATTCAGACATTCTAAACCTAAGAGTCACAGTTATTATTTGGATTTCGAGGGACGAAGAGTTTGATTCTCCCAGACGTACAGGCCAAGGATGGAACAAATGGAACAAATATTATATTAAGATATTAAGATAAGAAAGTGGGTCTGTTGGGTATTTATCTTCTTTTCTTATCTGAAATTAGACAAAATAATACTTCGCCCAATGATCTGGGTCTGATGTTTTAAAAAAGCATTTCTGCTTTAGACATGGGGCAATAACTCCTATAGTGGGCATGGACTATCTGTACCTGTGATGGACCAGATTGTTGTCTTAAGTTGTAAGAGTTGTCTTTCTTTTCTCTCTGTTTTAATCAGTATGTTATGAACTCTTCTTTTTGGAGTCCCACTGAGTCACATGTTAACAAGTTGAAAGGTTGAATTTCCTTTGGTGAATTTCGTAAGTTTTGGCATACCCATAGTGTAAATAAACTACATAAATTTCTGTATCAACCTTTTACAACCTTGTATTAGTTCAGTAATCATATATTCAAATTGAAATGTTGCTATAAGTTTGTTTGAACTGTCAGAATGTTAATTTTCTTATGTTAGTAGCCTCCGACTTCCAGTCTCACTTTGCATTATTTTTATATTGTAATTCTGGACTGTAACTTTAAGTATTTTGTATTTTTGTTGCAGCTTTTTACCGCACTCATTGTCACAAATCATACAAATAAAGTTTCCTCAAGATTCCTGGTTTGTGTGGTGATTTTGAATGGTTTAGGCTATCTGCGATGCAGAATAGTAAAAGGACTTTGAATTAAAAATGTCAGATACTGAAGACAAGGATGGATACCCACAGTTTGATAATGGAAAATAAGGAAGATGATCCTCTCAGCCTTCCAAGGTTCAGAACATTAACCAGAAAGGGAAATCAACAATACGCCTCCAAAGATGAACACTTTACAAAAAGAATTGACCAAATAAAGAGGTGATATTGATCATGAACTATTGGTATTTAATGAGGGAAATTTAGATTTTTCCTCCTTAATACAATTGCGAGAACGCCTCCAAAAACTCTATGGCTCATTTGTTACAAACAATGACATTTTAGTGGATTTCTTACAAAACACTAGAACCGCAGAGAGTCAAGAAAAACTGTCCAATGTAAACAAAACTGCTGAGAGTGTGAAAGAGTTCGTTAACTCTACAATTAGTGCAATTGATATAAAGCTTAAACCACCATCAACAATTAGCAAAAGATCAAGCAGTGTTAGGTCTTCTAGTTCCTCTCTGCTTCTTAAACAAAAGCATAAAGCAGAAACAGCCAAAGCTAAATTGGAATTTGCAGAAAGGGAGGCAACTTTAAGGAAAGAAAGAGCACTTCCCGAACAAGAGACAATGAATTCTAAAGCCCTTGCTTTGCGTAAAAAAGCTGATTTAGATACCGACTGGAAATTATTAAACGTTCAAAAAGAATCCATTATGGCTGAAACAGAACTTAAATGTTTATATGAACAAGAAGGGTCTCAGGGTAGTGCAAATAAACTGTCAAAAGTAAATAGTTACGAACGCGTTAGTAATTATGTTCGTCAACAAAACGATATCATAGAAGCTCAGAGTTATGTCTCTTTCAACCGCAAGACCACACTTATCCCATATCTGAAAGGCGTCTTCAACATCAAGAACAAGCTTGTCCTGTTTCCCCAAGTCATCATACAACTCCAAATCGACCTGATACAAACTATGACATTCAATTTGGTGATATTTCAAAATATTTAATACGAAAAGAACTGTTAGTGTCAAGACTGTCTAAATTTGATGAAAAGCCAGAGTCATTTTTAGTCTGGAAAACAACATTTCGGTCAGTTATGGATGAAACTGGTGTCAATGCTTCTGAAGAGTTTGACTTGTTAGTTAAATGGTTGGGACAAGAGTCTGCAAAACATGCGACAAGTTTGCGATCGTCTAGTGCTGGAAATCCAACTAATGGCCTTGAAAGACTTTGCAATACTCTGGATCAAAGATATGGTGGCGCTGAAATGATTGAGTTTCCCCAAATTGACATATATGCCTAAAGATAGAAAGAAATATTTTTGATCTGTCAGATGTTTTGTATGAAATAGCTAAAGAAAACAGAAAGTATTCACATCTGTTAAGTTACTTTGATAGTTCTACTGGAGTGATCCCCATTGTCAGTAAACTACCGCCTAGCATGCAAAACAAATGGAGGGAAAAGGCAACTCAGTATAAAAACGAAACCAATCACCTTTTCCGCCATTTACATTCTTTGTAGACTTTATCCGAGATCAAGCCTCTATGTTAAACGATCCTGCCTTTGCAGTTGAATATGACAACATAAGCGTGACAGTGGTCATAAACCAGCTTATAATAAACCTATTGTTGTCAATAAAACCGCTGTTTCTGATGATGAATCACCTTTGCGTAGATGCGTTATAAATAGATCAAACCATTCGTTAAAGGAGTGTAAAGCATTCAAAAACATGTCCTATGATGAAAGAAGAAAAGTAATGCGCGAACTGATTGTAAGGTAGAATTAAAGTGTATGGATTGTGGCAGTAGTCGACATTCTACTGCGATGCATATACAAAACTATGTAACAAAACCTAAAACGTCGTCAAATCATGGCGGGGAAAGGCCAGCACCTCAAGAACACAAAAATGATGAAACGCTTTCACAACCAGCTTCTGACATTGTTAGTAAGTGTACAAAAAATATATAAAGGTGAATTCTCAGGAAAGTCATGTGCGAAAATCGTTCCGATAAACATTTCCCATATTAACTCTAATTCTACGTGCCTATGCTGTAATCGACGACCAAAGCAATAGGACACTGGCTAGAAAATAATTATTCGATAAGTTCAATATAAAAGGTGAATCTGAATTCTATACTTTGGCAAGCTGCTCAGGTAGAATGAAGATGTCTGGTAGAAGAGCCAAAGGTTTTATAGTGGAATCTTTAGATGGTGAATCAAAACTTGAACTTCCAACTGCCATAGAGTGTGATGAGATCCCGAATAACAGAGACGAGATCCCTACACCGGACGTAGCCCTGCACTATCATCATTTACAAACTATTGCTGATCAATTGATACCCCTTGATATGAACTCAGACATTCTTCTTCTTATAGGAAGAGACTTACCAGTAGCCCATCATATCATTCATCAGAAAATTGGACCATCTAACGAACCATACGCTCAGAAATTAACACTCGGCTGGGTTGTGGTTGGTAAGACCTGTTTAGGGGGTTGTACATGCACCTAATGTTGTGAGCACTATGAAAACATTTGTAAACATTGATGGTCGTGCATCGATCATGGATTCATGTCAAAGTGACCTTTTTGTAAAGGAGCATATACAAAACAGTAAGATGAACTTTGACAAAAATATTGGTGACATGATTTTCCGTCAAACAATGGATGACGATAAGCCAGCAATGTCTATCGAGGACAAAGCATTTCTGAAATTGATGAATGCAGAAATGTACCAAGACAAGCGAGGTAACTGGGTTGCCCCTTTCCCATTTCGAGACTCAAGACCTAAACTGTCAAATAATAGATCACAGGCATTGTATAAAGCCAAGAATCTGGAAGTTAGCTTAAAGCGTGACACTGTTAAAAAGGAACACTTTTTCACATTTATGCAGGCATTGTTCGATAATAACCATGCTGAACTGGCACCACAGATCGGTGAAGACGAGGAATGCTGGTACCTACCGTCATTCGGCGTCTACCATCCCAAGAAAAAGGATCAAATCAGAGGAGTGTTTGATGCCTCGGCCACATTTAAAGGACATTCACTCAACAGTGTGTTGCTAACCGGTCCAGACTCGACCAATAGTCTGGTCCGGAGTACTTATGCGATTCCGCAAAGAAAGTGTAGCTATCACTGCGGATATAAAACAAACGTTTTATTGTTTTCTTGTACGACCAGATCATAGGAACTATTTACGCTTCTTGTGGTATCGAGACAATGATTTTGAGAACGAATTAGTCGAATACAGGATGCGAGTACATGTGTTCGGAAACATTCCCTCACCTGCTGTCGCCACTTATGGACTGAGAAAAGCTACACAGGTTGCAGAGAACAAAGATGATGATGTAAAAGCTTTCGTTAATCGCACTTTTTACATGGACGATGCGCTTTCTTCGCACAACGGACACAAACAACTCTCAAAACAAATGGAAATCTTAATCTTCATAAAATATCGTCAAACTCAGAGGAAGATATTATGGCTTTTCCAAGTGAAGAATTGGCGAAAGGTCTTATTAATATTGATTTACAGAGTGACACGCTACCACTACAACGTAGCCTCGGACTTATATGGGATATAAACCAAGATACTTTCAAGTTTCAAATAAGTGATGAACATAAACCGTTCACACGTCGAGGTGTGTTATCGTTGGTAAACAGTATTTTCGATCCCCTTGGTTTTATAGCCCCCTGTCACAGTGCAAGGAAAGTTGCTTTTGGGAAAATTCATGTCAAACGGTATGGACTGGGATGAACCGTTTGAACCCAGTGATCGTATTGAATGGGAAACGTGGAAGAATTCGTTAGTAGCGTTGGAGTCATTACAGCTTCCAAGAACCTACGTTAGTATTTCTCCAAGTCAAGCTTCACGACGTGAGTTACATATATTCAGCGACGCGTCAGAAAAAGCTATCGCAGCAGTAGCATACATTCGAGTTATGGAACCTAATGATACAGCTCATATTGGATTTTCTGTATGGTAAAAGCAAAGTGGCACCTATTCATGGGCACACCATACCACGTTTAGAGTTGTGCGCTGCAATTTTGGCTGTTGAGATAACGGAATTTTCTGTTGATCAATTAGACTTAAACCTAGACAATATAAAATTCTACTCCGATTCCAAAATTGTACTCGGTTATATAAAAAACGAACAAAGAAGGTTTTACGTATACGTGGCAAATCGTGTGGAACGCATTCGAAAGTTTTCTCGACCAGAACAATGGCATTATGTTCCAACAAAGTCTAATCCTCCTGATGAGGGCACTCGTCATATACCAGAGATTAATCTTCAAGCCACTAAAACATGGCTGCAAGGACCTGTAGAGTTTCGTAACAACGAAAACTACGAGTTAGTGGATCCCGATATCGACAGCGAAGTTAGGCCAGAAAGACATGACAATGTTAACACATTTAAAACAGATATAGTAGGTTTCGACGATCCACCGAACATAGGAACTAAACGCTTCGAAAACTTCTCCACATGGACAAAACTAGTAAACGCAATAGCCTTTTTGAAAAGTAAGGCACGTAATGATCACACGGATCATAAAACTGTGGAATCTTTTACCGAATCCGAACAATTCATAATAAAATCAGTTCAACAGGAAGTATACAGTGTTGAGAAAATAGCTTTAATGCAAGGTGACAATATTCCCCAAAGGTTAAACAAGTCTAAAGACAGTTTGAATAAGAACCCTATTATTCTACCAAGAAAACACTATGTATCCATGTTAATTGTGCAACACTATCATGATAAAGTCAAACATATGGGTCGTCATTTCACAGAAGGTGCTGTAAGATCTGCCGGTTTATGGTTAACTGGAGGAAAGCGTCTTATATCTTCGATATTACACAAATGCATCACATGTAAGAAACTAAGAGGAAGGTTCAGTACCAAAAGATGGCGGATCTACCCCAGGATAGGCTCCAAATGGTATCTCATTTTGAAAACAGTGGTGTCGAGAAACTATATTATGCTTTTGTTACTGACGTTGGCCGTTATTTTGATTCCCCAAATTGTTCTCTCCAAGTTCGAAATTTGCGATTTTTTGGCTTGTGACTGTGATAGACAATACAGTTTTCATCTGAGTTGAATGAAATTTGGTGTGATCATTTTTGTTGATGAGATCTTGAACAAGAATAATATTGATTACTTTTCGATGAACTATATTTGAGTTATTGCCCTTGAATATGTCCAAACACATGATAATTAGCTAGTGAATGAAATAGAGACTAGGTTTCATCTTATTTGATTGAAATTTGTTGTAAACATTTATATTAATGAGAATTTGGATTGGAATAGACCTAAATAATGTTAGAGTTTCTGCTTGTGTTAAAAATATCTTAAAGTGGGCGTATCTTGCTAGGCAACCGCTTATTTGCTTTTTCTGTAAGAACTATATCCCAACAACTCAAGATAACTTGAACAACCACTTGAAAAAAAGATATTAAAGTTTCTTATATTTTTTATGCGAAGTGGGGTGGCATGGGGAACTAATGGGTCAAGATGCCACGTGATCATCACTGACATTCAACCATGCGTATTGTTGTTGAAATTCTTTCAGATAAAGATTCGAAATACAAGTTTACATCATTTTCTGATGTGTAAATGATGTATATGAGTTAAAACTCCTATTAAATACAATAAAAGCAGATTATTCAACCAAAAATATTTTATTTCTTATCAAAATGTTATCAAAATGTTATCAAAATTTTCTTGTTCTAATAATTCAAATCTTCACACCAAACACTTTCTGACGATTGAGTCTGTGTCCGAAACGTTCATCTTGTTGTTTCTGTGTCTCTGGTAAATCAAACAACAGTCTTTGTATCCGCACCACAGGTATATAGACAAGACACCACTGACGATCGTTTTTGTCCCAAAACGTTTAATCATGTTGAACCCACACAATAGTGAATTAGTTGAGAATTAGTTAGTCCACTTATTCTTCTGCTTTTAGGCACTTAAATGATCGTCGGAAAAATCGTCGAAATGATTTCATAACTCCTCTTCGAACCTTGATTGTTTGAACTGGAAAAAAAATGAATCGATATTATAAGAATGATTATTACCTGTTAATGTTACATGATGATAAATGTTATACTTTGATTAATGTTACATGATGATAAATGTTATACTATGATTAATGTTACTTGGTGATAAATGTTACATGCTGATCAATGTTACATGCTTAAGGGTTGATTCTAACCATCGCATACTCAAAAATTCACAATATCAAAACATTATCATGACTTACCTTTTGAGTTCTTTGATCCCCGAAAAAAATTCATGAACCGTTCAACCAATCCAACTTCATTTTGTTCATTTACAATAGCAAGTGGTTCATCACCAAGGAACCCGAAAAACTCCTTCTCGTAGTACCTATATTCTTCAATCGTCGTGGGTGGTCTTGTATACTCCGGTATATCCACAAAACAATATGAAGGTCTAGGCATATACTTATTAGACATTCTAGAATAGAATGGAAATAAATGAAATGGAATAGAATGAAATAGAAAAGGATAGATAGGCGGGAGTTTTTAGACGTTTTTGCGACCACAGGCGACTAAAATAAGTTACTGATCATCATCTTCCAGAAACTTTCAGTTGAATGCGGTTGTTAAAAATGCTTAGAATGTGACGCAATGGTGCTTACTTTGTCCCCTGCTACACATAATGTGTCAATATCTGTGAAGGTGCAAATAGGAAACTGAGTGTATTAAATCTGATTGAACAAGCCATAGAACTGTGGTTTTTTAGATACGCGTGACTACAGTTCACTGGTATAATATAAATAACCATTCAAAGCGCAGTTTTACAATAAATTTGTTCAGTTTGTATAAAATTCTTACCTTGAAATCTGGAAAAATGTTTAAAATTCTCACAGAAATTTGTAAAAGCGTCTTTTAAGCACATATAAATATTTGCTTGTGACGTCAAAGTACTGTACTGTGTATTTTAATTGTTAACCTCATAAAAAAGGCTAAACTGGAGTGACGGAAATATACGGATGTAGCCGAGAGGTAACCGAATGAAAATGAATAAGTCTTGTGATTTAAATTTTTACAGTAATACTGCGTCTTAGCATGAACATAAAATTTTAGTTCTCAAGTATGGTCAATATGAGTATATATTCACCAGTTTTACCTTACCTGGTGTCATAATGTAACAGAATCCCTTAAAATCTGAAAAACTCATACATTTAAGTCATTTACAAAAAAAAAACGCTTAATCAGTTTGTTAAGCGTTTTCCGATACTCAAATGCATCTTTATGGATAATAACTTAGTTTTTTGGACGTTTATTTATTTTTCTATGTTATTTATGACACCAGGTATATTAGTTACTGATAAATAAAACACTTATTGGTCAAAATGTAACAGAATCCCTTAAAATCTGAAAAACTCACACATCTAAGTCATTTTTTAAAAAACGCTTAATCAATTTATTAAGCGTTTTTCAATACTCAAATGCATCTTTATGGATTATTACTTAGTTTTTTTTTTGACATTTGTTTATTTTTCTATGTTATTTATGACAGCGGGTAAATTAATTATTGATGAATAGAACACTTATTGGCCAAGTTTAAAATTTTCAAATCTTAATCTTGTTCATTCTAAGATCTATTATCTCTTTAATTCAGAGTGATAAGACTCTGTAAACCAAGTAGGGAATATCCAAACTTAATTTTCACTAGATAATATTTTTATAATTCAAAGTTTCGGACATTTATTGATAATTGGTCTATTCAGACATTCTAAACCTAAAAGTCACAGTTATTATTTGGAGGGACGAAGAGTTTGATTCTCCCAGACGTACAGGCCAAGGATGGAACAAATGGATCAAATATTATATTTAGATATTAAGATAAGAAAGTGGGTCTGTTGGGTATTTATCTTCTTTTCTTATCTGAAATTAGACAAAATAATACTTCGCCCAATGATCTGGGTCTGATGTTTTAAAAAAGCATTTCTGCTTTAGACATGGGGCAATAACTCCTATAGTGGGCATGGACTATCTGTACCTGTGATGGACCAGATTGTTGTTTTAAGTTGTAAGAGTTGTCTTTCTTTTCTCTGTGTTTTAATCATAGAGGTATTAATAGAACTAGAGGGCTAACTCCAGAACGAGGCTGAAGTCGCTATGTACACCGCCGCCATGTTGTTTGTACGGCAAAAGACGTCGAACGTCGTACAACCGAAATTAGATGTATTTTTAGAAGTAAATTCACAATTACGGTCATTTCCTGCTAGGCTTATAATTGTCAAGAGTGACAAAGTTCTGTTATTGTCTTAAAAGAGAAAAATAACGTTAGGAATTAATTTCTTTCACCGGAAAGCTTGAAATAGGCCTAATTTAAGAAGACTTAAACCTACGTTAAAATTGAGGCTACGCCAATTTCTTGTTGGTCATTAAGACGATGTTATCAATAGATCCCGTTCAAATCGAACTCAATTGTTCTCATTGTTGTTAGATCCTCTGACTCCTATTGAGTTACGTAAAATGAATCATTTGCTAAACGCGGCTCAACCCCCAAGACAAGAATCTATGCCTATCTATGCCTATGCCGCTATGGCAATCCGAGTGTCTAGACCTAACTTTTAAAAAAAAATAATACTTTATGGGTGTGTAAGGGGTTCAAGTGATTGCTCCAGGAGTATGATGGCTCAAAAAGGTTGGCAATCACTGGGTAGTAGTAAGTACTTCGTCTTCAGTAATAGGCTACTGTAGACTTTAGGCTAACTAGGTCCAGACAGAGACAGAGTCTAGGCTACTCGTAACTGACGTAAGACGCCAACCATTGAGCTGAACTGATTGGCCTAGCTGTGCTGCAATTCGATGTGGTTAATAGATTTCTTGTAACACATAACTTTTAAAAATCCCTTAGTGTAATCATAGTATATGCTACTCCTTTCGAGCGGTCTTTTGAGAATAATAAGAAGCAATGACGTCTTTTCCTAGAGGGGCATCTACAATTGAGTTATTCAATGATTGGCTTTTAAACAATAAGGTCACAGGTCGAGGTCAGAGCAGTCTTAGTATTTCACAGGCATCCGTATTTATTGTTAAGCCCTGGGCTTCCATCTTTTTTGGGTGGCGTCCCTTATTTTGATGTGGTTCGGACTCGCGTCCCTATCTATTTACAAATTCACCTACAGCAGGGATATACGAAGAGTGGATTAGTCGACAACCTTCAGTTGTTTCGTCGACAAAGATTAATGAAATGAAAATGTTATATTTATGCAGTTTCAAACAAATTTAGTTTAAGCCAAGGCCTGAACGTCCAATATTACAACACTTTCATTAGGCCCTATTCGCCATCTTAAAACGAGAAATAATGTTGGGTATTGAATATAATGTAAATAGTGTTCAAAAGTACTAGAAATGTACGAAAATCGAACAATCGCTTCAAATGTATCTAAATTTAATTTTATCTTTCTATCTCTTTATAAATTTGATGAATTCATGATTAATTATTTAATTTTATGATTCTGTTATATTCCATATACCGGTTCTTTATTCTTGCATTTAATTGCATCTTTGCTGTCGAGTTTCACTCTAAACCCTAGGCTATAAATCCATGGCTGTTGACTCCGTAAATTTTTTCGATTTTTTAATTTTTACAGAGCTTCGCTCGAACTGTTTATATGTATTTCATGAATATATTTAGGCTTCTATATCTTAGAATGAAAAAAAAAAAAAAAAAACAAATTCAAATTCTTAAACCTGGCCCATAACCTAAGAGCATTGGCCTATATTTATCAGTGTCCAAGTTATTTTGTTTTATTTAATTTTATGTTCATTATAAGTAGTATTATTCCATTAAAATATTTCGAGCTAATTAGTGGTGTTTTGTGCATATTTGGTACATCAAAGATTTGAAAGAAATCGGATATAAATGAATTTATTCGTCGCATAAATATCAGCTTTTTACTACAGCCAGCGTAGATTACGTCGCTTTTTGCCGTACAATTAATATGGCGTCAATCGTCCACGAATGGCTTCAGTGACGCAAGAACAAAATGACGTCAGTCAGTCCTCTAGTCTTTATTATTACCTCTATGGTTTTAATCAGTATGTTATGAACTCTTCTTTTTGGAGTCTCACTGAGTCACATGTTTACAAGTTGAAAGGTTGAATTTCCTTTGGTGAATTTCTTAAGTTTTGGCATACCCATAGTGTAAGTAAACTACATAAATTTCTGTATCAACCTTTTACAACCTTGTATTAGTTCAGTAATCATATATTCAAATTGAAATGTTGCTATAAGTTTGTTTGAACTGTCAGAATGTTAATTTTCTTATGTTAGTAGCCTCCGACTTCCAGTCTCACTTTGATGTAGGCCTATGCATAATTTTTATTTTGTAATTCTGGACTGTAACTTTAAGTATTTTGTATTTTTGTTGCAGCTTTTTACCGCACTCATTGTCACAAATCATACAAATAAAGTTTCCTCAAGATTCCTGGTTGTGTGGTGATTTTGAATGGTTTAGGCTATCTGCGATCATGGCAGAATAGTAAAAAGACTTTGAATTAAAAATGTCAGATACTGAAGACAAGGATGGATACCCACAGTTTGATAATGGAAAATAAGGAAGATGATCCTCTCAGCCTTCCAAGGTTCAGAACATTAACCAGAAAGGGAAATCAACAATACGCCTCCAAAGTTGAACACTTTACAAAAAGAATTGACCAAATAAAGAGGTGATATTGATCATGAACTATTGGTATTTAATGAGGGAAATTTAGATTTTTCCTCCTTAATACAATTGCGAGAACGTCTCCAAAAACTCTATGGCTCATTTGTTACAAACAATGACATTTTAGTGGATTTCTTACAAAACACTAGAACCGCAGAGAGTCAAGAAAAACTCTCCAATGTAAACAAAACTGCTGAGAGTGTGAAAGAGTTCGTTAACTCTACAATTAGTGCAATTGATACAAAGCTTAAACCACCATCAACAATTAGCAAAAGATCAAGCAGTGTTAGGTCTTCTAGTTCCTCTCTGCTTCTTAAACAAAAGCATAAAGCAGAAACAGCCAAAGCTAAATTGGAATTTGCAGAAATGGAGGCAACTTTAAGGAAAGAAAGAGCACTTCTCGAACAAGAGCCAATGAATTCTAAAGCCCTTGCTTTGCGTAAAAAAGCTGATTTAGATACCGACTTGAAATTATTCAACGTTCAAAAAGAATCCATTATGGCTGAAACAGAACTTAAATGTTTATATGAACAAGAAGGGTCTCAGGGTAGTGCAAATAAACTGTCAGAAGTAAATAGTTACGAACGCGTTAGTAATTATGTTCGTCAACAAAACGATATCATAGATGCTCAGAGTTATGTCCCTTTTCAACCGCAAGACCATACTTATCCCATATCTGAAAGGCGTCTTCAACATCAAGAACAAGCTTGTCCTGTTTCCCCAAGTCATCATACAACTCCAAATCGACCTGATACAAACTATGACATTCAGTTTGGTGATATTTCAAAATATTTAATACGAAAAGAACTGTTAGTGTCAAGACTGTCTAAATTTGATGAAAAGCCAGAGTCATTTTTAGTCTGGAAAACAACATTTCGGTCAGTTATGGATGAAACTGGTGTCAATGCTTCTGAAGAGTTTGACTTGTTAGTTAAATGGTTGGGACCAGAGTCTGCAAAACATGCGACAAGTTTGCGATCGTCTAGTGTTGGAAATCCAACTAATGGCCTTGCAAGACTTTGGAATACTCTGGATCAAAGATATGGTGGCGCTGAAATGATTGAATCAGCATTGAAGAACAAGTTATCGAGTTTCCCCAAATTGACATATATGCCTAAAGATAGAAAGAAATTTTTTGATCTGTCAGATGTTTTGTATGAAATAGCTAAAGAAAACAGAAAGTATTCACATCTGTTAAGTTACTTTGATAGTTCTACTGGAGTGATCCCCATTGTCAGTAAACTACATATGCATATACAAAACTATGTAACAAAACCTAAAACGTCGTCAAATCATGGCGGGGAAAGGCCAGTACCTCAAGAACACAAAAATGAGAAACGCTTTCACAACCAGCTTCTGACATTGTTAGTAAGTGTACAGAAATATATAAAGGTGAATTCTCAGGAAAGTCATGTGCGAAAATCGTTCCGATAAACATTTCCAATATTAACTCTAATTCAAAAGGTATACGTGCCTATGCTGTAATCGACGACCAAAGCTATAGGACACTGGCTAGAAAAGAATTATTCGATAAGTTCAATATAAAAGGTGAATCTGAATTCTATACTTTGGCAAGCTGCACAAGTAGAATGAATATGTCTGGTAGAAGAGCCAAAGGTTTTATAGTGGAATCTTTAGATGGTGAATCAAAACTTGAACTTCCAACTGCCATAGAGTGTGATGAGATCCCGAATAACAGAGACGAGATCCCTACACCGGACGTAGCCCTGCACTATCATCATCAGGGGCGTAGCTACTGAACTCGTCGGTAAAACGCGGAATCGGTCGGTAAAAAGGGGGGTCATGGATGGAACCGTCGGTAAAACGCGGAATCGATCGATTAAACCGATTAATTAACCTAAAAAGTCAAAACATTGTGTTGGTTATGATCGGTCGATAAAAGACGGCAAGGTGGGACCGTCGGTAAAACCAATTAACCTAAAAAGTAAAAACCTTGTGTTGGTTATGATTTTATCAGTAAACTGTCAACATTTAAAGTATTTTTTTTTTACTGAAACTACCGGAATCGGTCGGTATAAGTTGGTTATGACTGGAGTCTTCGGTAAAACCGATTGGTTAACCGAGATACCCTTGTTATTGGTAAGCTGTTCGTTATTTGAATTTGTCGGTAAAACGCGGAATTGGCCGATAGAAAAAGGTCATAGATGGAGCCGTCGGTAAAACCGATTTGTTAACCGAAAGAGTGAAAACCTTGTGTCTCTTAAGATGTTATCGGTAAACCGTTCGTCTACATTAAAGTGATTTTTACTAAACTTGTCGATAAAACGCGGAATCGGTCGATAATAGACGGTCATGGATGGGAAATAGAGCCTTCAGTAAAACCGATTGGCTGACCGAAAGTGTGGAAACCTTGTGTCAGTTATGATGTTATCGGAAAACTGTTCGTCTACATAAAAAGTGATTTTTACTGAACTTGTCGGTAAACCGCAGAATAGGTCGAAAAAGGACATAGAAAACATATGGTTTTCCGATGAAAATTGATAATTTGGACCAGTGGAAAAGACTTCCAAAATCGCGTCAGATGTATTCTCCTGGTTTCCAAGTATGTAAAATTTTCCGGGGAAGGACCCCCGTACCCCCCGCCACTGCAAGGGCCGAACACGAAGGCCTTTGGCCTGCAGGGCTTGCCTTGGAAAAATCACCTTTCAGTCCCCCCTCTCAGGCATATTCTAGATACACCCCTGATTGATATGGTTTTCTAAGGTTTAGGATTTGCTTTAACGATGGATTTCGTTCGTGTATAATGTATATACTTAAAAGTGCGAGTAAGTTATTTTTGCCCCGGGAAGAACACGTGTTCGTCGGTAAAACTTTGACGTTACACGTGTTCGTCGGTCAAACTTAGACGTTACACCCCCCAGTCAAAATGGTCACGCTACGCTCCTGATCATCATTTACAAACTATTGCTGATCAATTGATACCCCTTTATATGAACTCAGACATTCTTCTTCTTATAGGAAGAGACTTACCAGTAGCCCATCATATCATTGATCAGAAAATTGGACCATCTGACGAACCTTACGCTCAGAAATTAACACTCGGCTGGGTTGTGGTTGGTGAGACCTGTTTAGGGGGTTTACATGCACCTAATGTTGTGAACACTATGAAAACATTTGTAAACATTGATGGTCGTGCATCGATCATGGATTCATGTGAAAGTGTCCTTTTTGTAAAGGAGCATATACCACAAAACAGTAAGATGAACTTTGACAAAAATATTGGTGACATGATATTCCGTCAAACAAAGGATTACGATAAGCCAGCAATGTCTATCGAGGACAAAGCATTTCTGAAATTGATGAATGCAGAAATGTACCAAGACAAGGGAGGTAACTGGGTTGCCCCTCTCCCATTTCGAGACTCAAGACCTAAACTGTCAAATAATAGATCACAGGCATTGTATAGAGCCAAGAATCTGGAAGTTAGCTTAAAGCGTGACCCTGTTAAAAAGGAACACCTTTTCACATTTATGCAGGCATTGTTCGATAATAACCATGCTGAACTGGCACCACAGATCGGTGAAGACGAGGAATGCTGGTACCTACCGTCATTCGGCGTCTACCATCCCAAGAAAAAGGATCAAATCAGAGGAGTGTTTGATGCCTCGGCCACATTTAAAGGACATTCACTCGTGTGTTGCTAACCGGTCCAGACTTGACCAATAGTCTGGTCGGAGTACTTATGCGATTCCGCAAAGAAAGTGTAGCTATCACTGCGGATATAAAACAAACGTTTTATTGTTTTCTTGTACGACCAGATCATATGAACTATTAGAAAATGATTTTGAAAACGAATTAGTCGAATACAGGATGCGAGTACATGTGTTCGGAAACAGTCCCTCACCTGCTGTCGCCACTTATGGACTGATAAGAGCTACACAGGTTGCAGAGAACAAAGATGATGATGTAAAAGCTTTCGTTAATCGCAATTTTTACGTGGACGATGCGCTTTCTTCGCACAACGGACACAAACAAATCTCAAAACATATGGAAATCTTAATCTTCATAAAAGACTCGCGGCGGTCAAGCCAACTCTAAAAGATGGGCGATTATGTTCACATGCCTTGTTACCAGGGCAATACATATAGAGGATGCATTCGATACTTCCACCATACAAGCATACTAAATTTGTTTACCCTTTATACCCCAGAGTCTATATACCATTTATACCTTGTTTTTCTTTTTGTACTGTGTAATATGATTTGCTATGATATTAATTGTGATTGTACATTTTTTTTTTTTTTTTTTTGGATAAATAAAAAAAAAAAGAAATTCATGTGGTCTGCGATTTTAGATGGTTCTTGATCAAGTATCTTTTTATTCGTAAAGTTACTAAAGAAATCATGTAGTTTGCATCTACTTGACAAACATGGAGCTTTCTTTAAACCTCGGGGAACTTCGTCATGAAGTCTGTTTTTAGCTGCTGTCTTAAGTGGAATTATTTATGATTTAAGATTTGAAATTACCATGGAACAGGCTTGGTCGAAATCAAACGATCTTGACCAAATTTGGTGGAATCATAAAACTTGTGACTAAATTATACTAGAAAAGGTTTGGGTGAAATGAGTAATTTTTTTTTTTAAATTCACCTTAATATTCAGGATTATTCGACTCCAAATGGTATCTCCTTTTGAAAACAGAGGTGTCGAGAAACTATATTATGCTTTTGTTACTGATGTTGGCCGTTATTTTGATTCCCCAAATTGTTCTCTCCAAGTTCGAAATTTGCGATTTTTTGGCTTGTGACTGTGATAGATTTGGTGTGATCATTTTTGTTGATGAGATCTTGAACAAGAATAATATTGATTACTTTTCGATGAGCTATATTTGAGTTATTGCCCTTGACTATGTCCAAACACATGATAATTAGCTAGTAAATGAAATAGAGACGGTTTCATCTTATTTGATTGAAATTTGTTGTGAACATTTATATTGATGAGAATTTGGATTGGATTAGACCTAAATAATGTTAGATTTCGGGGAAGGGAGGGATTGAATCTCCCAAATGTACAGGCCTAGGGTGGAACAAATATCTTATTGAGAAATCGGGATCTGGATCTGTTGGATGATTTTCTTCTCTTCTGATCTGAAATTAGAAAAAAATAAAATAACTCGCCCGATGGGCGAGTAGTATAGTACCTGTTAAGTACAGATTATTTTTAGTTTGCTATGAACAAGGTTGTCATTTAAGTTCTGATTTTTTGAATATGCCACTATCATTTTCTGTTTATAGACATGAGGAAATTTCTCTTGAAGACTCTTATAATGGGTTTGAACTATCTTACTTGCTTTATTACTGGTTGTATTAAATGGAACTACAAAGGGTGCTATGCCTACACTGTGGTGAATATTAAGTCCTATGGGTCTTGCTGTATTCAATGTCTCAATCCAATGGGCTTCTCTAGATTGACGGAATTTGGTAGTTTCATCTTCGGGCAAGTCGATTTCTATGCGCTCAATTGGGGTTAGGGTGAGATCGTCAAGTGAATGGTCATCAAGATTGAAATGATTAGAAACAGGCTTGTCTTTTTTTAATTTAATATCTGATCTGTGAGCATTAAAACGAGTGCGTAATTTGTTCTTTGTTTCCCCGATATATTGTTTGGGACATTTTTTACATGAAATTAAGTATATTACATTCGAGTTTTCACATGTTAGGTGCTCTTGATCGGGTATCTTTTTTTCGTAGAGTTACTTTGAAAATAAAGCGTTTCTGATATAAAG